>JABUQX010014115.1:42500-70000 GCA_015478945.1 Trachelipus rathkii
CGTACTCATGCTTATACTCATAAAAAAGCTAAATTAAGAACAGTAAAAGTTATTTTTTTTATCGTACACACACACACACACACACACACACACACACACACACACACACACACACACACACACACATATATATATATATATATATATATATATATATATGCTATATATATATATATATATATATATATATATATATATATATATATATATATATATATATATATATCTTTCATATATATGCTATATGGCTAGCCTCTAGAAGAGCCACAAACCATATCTCAAAACTACAATATTTACAGGAAAGAATACGTTGATTTGGAATCCTGGTAGAAGTAGTGCGGACTGTTAAAAAAATAAAAAAGTAAGTAAAAATCATCTCAAAAACTACAATGGCTACAGCGAAAAGGAATACATTTTTGGAATCACGAGAAAATTTTAGTTTAGGAAAAGTAAAAAAAAATAAATAAATAAATAAATAAAATAAAAATTGGCTATTTTTTTTTTAGGAGCAGGGGACAGAGTATATATATATATATATTATTTGTAAAGGTATTACACGACAATGTGGGGCTCGAGCTGACGGGGAACACAGGGGGACATTTTCCATACCCCGTAAGAGGCGGAGAAGACCACGACACAAATACCAAGAGCGGGGTTCTGGGCCCTCCCAGGAAAATGATCTTACCCATGTAGTTCCCGGAAGGCCAGAGATTTAACTCCTGCCATCGGTGCGGTATACCCTTGGGGTATTCTTTAGTTAAAAAAAAAAACTTAACTATACTAGAAAGTCTATTTATTTTAACGAGTAACGTATAAAAGGTCTTAAATAGGCTTTCTCCTCATATTACTATAATTATTAACAATAATTTTTATTTTATTTTTTTTTTTTCTAACTAAAAATTTTACCAAAGTTCCAAAATGTATTCCTTTACGCTGTAGCTATTGTAGTTTTAAGATATGATTTTTTTTTTTTTTTTTTTTTTTTTACATTTTCCGCAGTGAAATTTACCAGCATTTCAGCAATGTATTCCTTTTCCCGGTAGCTGTTGTAGTTTTTGAGATATGGATGAGAAGCTCTTTATAGAGGCCACATATATATATATATATATATATATATATATTTATTTATATATATATATATATATATATATATATATATATATATATATATATATATATATATATATATATATATATATATATATATATATATTAATATACACAAAAAATATAAATATATGTAAATATATATTTTTTTCTTGAATATAAGATTAAATAGCCCCTCGTTTATATCATAATTTACAAATACCAAACAGATGTTAATTTGTGTAAAATATATGTTCTTCTTCTTGCTCTATTAGCATCAAAATGATTGATCACCTCCCTCGTTTTTATTGTTTAGCATTGCAGATCATCACTTAACCAAGTCGGTTCCCCCACTTTGGAAGACCCCGTAACCCACCAGCAATGCATTCAAATTATAGAGGTGGCTTGTACGAGGGTATTATTTTAGTTTTAAAAAGTAAACCGACTGTTCCCGTTTCAAATGCACTTACACAGACTTGCAAAGAAGACAAACTTTCTATTTCGTGAATTTCCCAAAATGTAATATTATTATAGGTTGGCATGATCTGCTACTCAGTCACTTTGAAATTCTTCGAGTCGACAAGTAATAAATATGGAAGCGATTGACGAAATTTATTCTAATTTTTAATTTTACATTCTATTATTGATTATTTTTAATTTTAAAACAAATGTGTTACCATTGAAATTTATTATTAACATCAATTCCTAACTAACCACTGAAAAGAATTTGAACGAAAAAACATGAATTTGAAAAGGTTCTATTCCTCTATTTTATTTTGTTTTGGAAATTTGCTTAAGGCGTTCATTTTTTCCAGGGATAATATCTTGTCAAAACGAAAATGCCTTTACAGTAGTTTCTTTAATTTATCATTTGTTCCAAAAATTTTACTGATGGTTGAGCCCAAAGTTTCTTTAAGATTTTTGTTTTCCACCTGTTTTTAATTTTTTTTTATATTTATTAAATTATTTAATTGCTTATATTAATTAATTGATTGATTAAATTAGTTCATACCATATATTTACATTTGTTTATATATGTCAGATAATATTTGTTTATATCCGAGTGTTCCACCACAAAATTCAAGAAATATATTCACAGATCTGTAAAGCCGTTCTAGTTTTTGCATTTGTGCATACGAAACGTAAGAAATGCTCGAGTTTGCGTTCGTTTTTGTCAAATTTAGCTCAAAATCGTGAAAAATGCTCACCAAACGTAAGGAATTTCCTTAATTTTGTAGGGTTGAAATTTTCACGTGCTTGCCGAATTTAAGCACGTTCTTACGAAAAAATGTAAACAAACAAAATGGTGGCGTGGTAGGTCCGTTTGGTTTGATGAATGTTTCATTCAGTAAAATTAGCTTTAAATCTAAAATCTTCCAAATCGATAAACTCCATCACAATAGTTGATCAATTATTTGTAATATAAACCATTTGTTATTTTTTACTTCTGTTTATTCCAAAACCACGTGGTCCATCACAACAGCTGATTCCAAATGTTTGTAAACAGAAATAACTTTTATAAGAAATCGAGTTCGTTTATGCACGAAATTCGTGCTAAAACTGGATAAGTATTTCTTATCGAGCATAAGCACGAATGACAAAATCGAAAACGATCTAAACATTCTGTAAAAATTCTTGAGTGTTCTACGCATCAAGATCTTTAATCAGGACTTAGCAATTTATAAGGACGCTGCAGGGAGATTTAAAGCCTAAAATTTCAGTTAAAATTTTTTCGTTACAGTGATCGGGAATGGTTACCCGATGCGAGCTAACATATATATATATATATATATATTATATATATATATCATGTTATATATATATATATTATTATTATTGGTCATTGGATGCGTTATTATTCTTATTGTTAGCACTATATACATATATATATAAATATATATATATAACTTATTTTTAGATATATTATATATAAATTATATATATATATATGTATATATAATATGGTTGTTGCTGTTGGTTATTACATAAGGTACATACATAAGTTGGCTGGGTTGAGCAGCAGTTATATATATATATATATATATATATATATATATATATTATTATATATATACTGTATATATATGTTGCTATATATTGCTGGCTGGTTGGCTATATAAGATACATATATGTGTTAGCAGCATATAATATTACTTGTTAGCTATAACATATTAAATATGATATATATATATATATATAATGTCAGCTCTAGAAAATTTTATTAGGAGGATGCGAATAGTAAATTGCTTTAAAATTTTGAATAAAAAGAGGGAATTTTCTGATCTTAGGCTGGCGGAGTCCCTTCTTATAAGAAAACATAGACCGGACATATATAAATTATAACGAAATGTCCGATTACCTTAACATTTTTACTGAGAAGAAAGAATGAAAAAAGACACAATCTAAATTATCAACTTCACATTTATTTTTCGTATATTTTAAATTTTAGTTTTAATCTTACCCGTTATATTTGTAATAATTGTATTATTTTTAAATTTAATTTTGGCTTCGTTCTTAAAATAAAGTCATATCCTTGAAAATGTCCAACGTGAGTGGACGAAAGCTTGGATCATTTCAGAAGGCAATTATTTTGTTCTATTCAAGAATTGTCCTAAAGAAAATTAATGAAAATGTTAGGAAGGTTTTTAGGAATTTGGAAAAATCTTGCAAAAATTACATTAAGACAAATGCAGATTTATTGTTTCTAATAATAATAATAATAATAATAATAATAATAATAATAATAATAATAATAATAATAATAATAATAATAATAATAATAATAATAATAATAATAATAATAATAATAATAATATAAAAAAAAAAAAAAAAAAAAAAAAAGAGAGAGAGAGAGAGAGAGAGAGAGAGAGAGAGAGAGAGAGAGAGAGAGAGAGAGAGAGAAGAGAGAGAGAGAGAGAGAGAGAGAGAGAGAGAGAGAGAGAGCGCATATGATTTAAGCCGTTTTCGTTTTTGCATTTGTGCTAACGCTGGATAAGAAATGCTAATCCAGTTTTAGCACGAATTTCGGGCATAATCGACCGATTGTTTACAAAAAATTTTGATCAGCTGTTCTAATGGAGCACGTGGTTTTGAATAAACAAAAATAAAAAAAAATAACAAATGGTTTTTATTACAAATAATTGATCAATTATTGTGATGGAGTTTATCGATTTGGAAGAAATTATATTTAAAGCTAATTTCATGAATGAAACATTCATCAAATCAACGAACTACTACATGCAATCTTATTTGTTTACATTTTTTCGTTAGCATTTTCCTAAAATTCGGTAAGCACGAAAGAGCAACCTAACAGAATTTAGGAAATTGCTAACGTTTCGTTAGCATTTTACTAAATTTGTGCTAAAATTGACATAAACGAACGACTTTTTGCATTTTCCTAAATTTCGTTAGCAAAAGTGCAAAATCGAAAATGCCTTTATTATCCTCATTGAAAATACATAATCAGAATTGGGCCAGCCTCCCGAAAGCATCATGCATGTAACTAAAAAATTATAACAGCTACAGGAAAATAAATATCATTTTTGATTTTAGCAAGCAATTTCATCGATGAAACTTTAAAAAATTATTTTATTCTAATATTTATTACAACACCTTTAAATATTAGTATAATCTTGGCCTGGCAAAGTACGCTCTCAACGTACGCTCCCATCAACCTTCCATTTCTGCTTTTAGTGCGAGAGCAAGAGTTGAAATTTTGGGTCCATTTTCACCCCACTCTAAAAATGGACATAAAATTCTAATTTTCAGCCGATTTTGACTATATAAACACCAAAATGTAGCTTTTGCCCTCTAAAACGTTCATTTCCGGTGTTTTTTTCTGTGTCTGTAGTCATTCTTTCAGAATTTTTAAATTTTCATTTTCATGTTTTTGACATTCTTCATAATTTCTTCAAGAATTTTCCGAAAATGACTTCAAACTTGAAAATGCATAGATAGGTCCATTATCTAAAAAGTGTAGCAACCTATTCGATTTTTTGAGTTTTGTGTCAGCGTTGTCCAATCTCCAAACCCATTTTTTTTTTTTGAAATGAAAAATTGCGATAATTTTTTTTCTGTTCAAGTGGATAAAATTTTCAGTGCCTATGTAGTCAGGGGAGAAACTCTTTAAAAACATTTCTTTGTATATGCATTGCTTTTTGATTTGTTCTTGGAACAATTTTCAAAAAAAAAATATTTCGGAATTTTTAAATTCTCTTTTGAGTATACACAAAAATTATCTAAGTAAAAAGATGCATCCCGCCTGATTACATATGCCCTGAAATTTCATCCACTTCTTGCCTGAACAGAAAAAAATTATCGCTATTTTTCATGTAAAATCCACAAAAATGGGTTTGAAATTGACAACGCTGAGCACAAACTCAAAAATCGAAAAGTACTTCCGTACTTTTTAGATAATTGACCTATCTATGCATTTTTCAAGTTTGAAGTCATTTCGGAAAAAATTCTGGAAGAAATTATGAAGAATGTCAAAAACATGAAAATTGAAAATTGAAAAATTCTGAAAGAATGACTACAGACACAGAAAACACTGAAATCAACGTTTTAGAGTGCAAAATACATTTTGGTGTTTATATAGTCAAAATCGCGAAAATTCCGAATTTTATGTCCATTTTTATGTGGGGTGAAAACTGGGGCCCGTCCCAGGCACAAAATTGGATCTTGCCCTTTAGTGCGAGAGGAAGAGTTGCCAAATAGTTTTTATTCTGCTCTGGAGAAAATGTTAATTTTTCTTTATTTCCCTTTTTCGGGTCTGAGCCGACGGAGGGACAGAGGACGAAGCTCCCCCGCCCTCCCCCGGTAGGCCGAGAAACCCCGACTCTTGCCATCGTTCTTGTTTACCCGTGGGACATTCTTTAGTTAAAAAAGAAAAAAAAGTCAATATTTGGCACCTTTGCGTGCTCACTCGAAGTACGCGAGCTTCTTCGTATTCTCAGGAAACGGAAATATCATACAAGTTTTAGAACATTTTTAAAAATTTTAAATTTTTCAAAAGCGTTATTTTTTTTTTTTTTTTTTTAATTACATGGATAAAATGTCTCCTGATTAATAAAATTTTATTTATTTTCCTGTACCTGTTATGGTTTTTTTGTTACGTGCATGTTGCTTTCTGGAGACTGACCTCAGAATTGATTAAATGGTATGTGATATAATCCTTTTCAACTATCTAGTTAAGTAATATGAAAATAAGCAAGCAATCATAAAATAATAAATTACACCGTTTCAGACAAAGTAGGCCTATATTACGAAATTATTTTTTTAAAGAAAACACTCCCAAACCCTAAAGCCAATGAAAAGAAATTTTAATAATAAATAGTAGGTCCGCATAAGAAAATTATTGCAATGCTTTCTGAATGGCATTAACTACACGAGTATAGATAGCAATCCACGTTCAAGTATTTCTTTGAAATTTGAGAGAGAGGGTGAGCTCTTTCAAGGCGAGCCTCTTTTATTGTATTCGTTCTTTAAATTAATTGATTCATTAAAATTGATAACATATTTGCATTTATTTATATATGTCAGTCAGCTGATATCCGTTTACATCTGAGCGTTCCACGAAAATCAAGAATATTTAAGGAATTTGCGGGATTTTCTAAAACTGCCTGTAGTGGGATGTATCCACATATTTGGAAATTTTTACCTATTTTTTTTTGTTTTTTTTTTTATTTTTTTTTTTTTTTTTTTTTTTTTTTTTTTTTTTTTTTTTTTTTTTTTTTTTTTTTTTAATGTAGCTTTTTTTTTTTGTTTTTCTTAAACTTACATCCTTTATCAATTTACATTTACACCTAATTTCAATCTTATATCATCAAAAATTTTTGATATATTGAGTAAAAACATAAAATATTTCGATACACGAGAATCCCGAAATCTCTCGGTGAGTGGTTGGGTTGCAAGCAGGGCTGCAGAGCCGGAGCCGCAAGGTTTTGGGTGGAGCCGAGCCGAATTTTTTAGGAGCTGAGCCGGAGCCGGAGCCGAAATTTTTGGGGGCTTGAAACTGGAGAGAATTTTAGGGGGCCGGGGCCGGAGCCGGAGCCGGAGTCGGAGCCGCAAAAGAAAAAGCTGCTCCGGCTCCGGCAAATACAAAATTAAGTAATTATTAATTTTATTACTACGGGTTATATATATATATATATTATATATATTATTATATATATATATATATATATATATATATGCTATTGCTATATATATATTGGTATTATTGTTGGTTAAGGTTATACATATTATTAAGCTACATACATACAGCAGCATATATAGCGAAGGAAGGAAGGCAGCTGGCTGCTGCTAAGGCTGGCTATGGCTAAGTTGCTACTGTTGGCTATGCATTGCTGCTGGCTACATACTACTAAGGTTGTTACAAGGCTGCTGCTGGCATATGGGCTAAGGCTGGCTGGCTGGTTGTTGCTATTGTTACATATGAAGAAGGTTACATATATATAATATATATATATATATATATATATATATATATATATATATATATTCTCTTTTTTTTTTTTTTTTTTTTTTTTTAAAATTTGCTTATGTACATTTTTCAATAACAAAAAAAAGTTCTATACTTCCATAGATAACTTTAATTAACTAAATTTAATAGCCTTAGAAAAATCATGTCAACTAAACCAAATCGAAAGCACCTCATGTACTTGAATATTTTATTCACTCTGAAGATAAAAGTACTTACATTTGCCAACATGAAATTGTTAACACTGTTGATGGGAATCAGTCAGTTCGATCATGCTTAAAAGAGTTTACCGAGCTACCTATTACTTATTGGGGTCATAATACATCTACTGGATCCTTTAAATTAATGCGACATTTAAAAAGCTCTCTTTCAGACATTGTTGCAATTGTTGAAAAGAAAAGTGAAACAAAAGCTATTCAGGATAAACCTTTATTTTCAAAAACTCGGACTAAAGTGGATACTTTTTTTCAATTGTCAAAAACTTGTTCTTTCTATGTCGAGTGAAAAATTTAAAATATAATTTTTTTGCAAGACCAGGATTTAAAGCACTGTGTGGAGACATGGTTTCGAAACTGGAAGTCCCTTTAGACCTGGAAAATATTCGTAAAATAGTTCTAGAAGAAGCGGATAAGATAAAAACAACAATATTACTAAAACGTTAGCAGTAGGAGATACCAAATCGCAACATTTCAGCTAATATATCCAAGAACTTGTTATTTACCTTTAAAAAAATTCGAAATAAGAAGAGGCAAGTAATTAGCTATGTTACGGGCCTTACGGATAACTGATAACATGATCAGTAGGATTGAAAAATTAAATAAGGACAATGAGGATTAGGAACAGGAAGCTGGTAAATGTGATACTGATTTTATTGAATGTCAAAACGAAGAAGTAATAGTTGTTTTCAGAATGAACTTGATAAAACTATGTTCCGATGACGTTAACATTGCACACATGAGGTGTGGAATTCATACTTTAAGTTAGCAGTGCGATTGTCTCAGCAATACTCATACAACAATCTTATAAGCAAGGCGAGGCAAAGAGCAAAAGCAGAACGTACCACAAAATTAATGGAAGCTCTAAAGCATTAAGCTGAAAAAGTGGCAATCTTAAATCAAGAGACAAGATGGAGAAGTACATGTTTTATGCTCGAAAGGCTTCTAACAACTAAAAGACTATATTAGATTGATTGCTGCCGGTACTCCTGAACTTTTTCTCTCCAATAGTCAGTGGGAGCAAATCGAAACCCTCAAAGAATTATTAAAACACCCATACTTTACAAACAAAAAATATTCAATTAGAAGACTTGATTGGAGGAAAATTTTTAAAGAGAAGGGATTCTAGCAAATGACAAAAAATTCCATGTAAAGAAGGGTAAGAATGTTAACTGAAAACAAAATATTTTTGTCAGCCATCTTTGTTGATCCACAGTTCAGAATCTTCCTCAGAACTGAAGATCTGATATTAGAAGCTGGGAATGTTCTTTGTGAGCTTGGACTTAAAATGAATAACACAATCAAACAGAAATCTGGGTCGGAGTCAGATAGTTCAGCAGTTTTAGGAATCCTCCCTTGTGATATCTTGTCAGAAAAAGAAGAAGCAATCAAATTTGACAAACAGTGGGACAAACTGGACCATGCAGAAAAGCGATTGAAAAAAGGCAATCTACCTTTAAAAGACCTTCAACCTAAAAATCTTCTAAAAAATACAAATTAAGTAGAATTTCATAAGGTATTAGATGAAATAATGAAAATCGACCGGAAATCCCAGTTAACAGTTAAAGAGGCAATCCCTAGCTATCCTAAAATTTTGCAAGATGCGGCTTACACAATACAGCTTTACCTCCTAGTCAGGTGAATGTTGAGAGCTTATTTTCTGCTTTAAAAATAATAAAATCGGATCAAAGGACATTGTTATAGGAGGATTTTATTGCAGAAGTTTTATTTTTAAGCAGCAATTGTTTTGAATAAATTTATATTACATATACTCAGGCAGTTCAAAAAGAAATTAATGAAGAAAGTGAATTATATATAGCAATAGCAAAGATACAGCAGCAGATATATATATATATATAGAGCAGAGTAAAGTATATATTGTTATATATGCAGCATTATATATATACATATATAAACAGATAAATACACATATATAAAAAAAGATATATATATATATATATATATATATATATATATATATATATATATATAATGAATAAAAAATCTGATTTGAATAAAATTATATTGCATCTGTTCAGGCAGCTCGTAGTTCAAAAGGGAATTATTTTAAACTTTAGGATGAGACTGAAATATAATTTTTCCGCTTTAAAAAAAAAAATTATAAAAATTAACTTTTTAATAAAATTATATACTTAACTGTACAGGAAGTTCATAGTTCAAAAAGGAATTATATTAAAATTTAGGAAGAAAGTGAATGATTCTTTTCCTTTATGTCTTAAAAATCTTATGTTCTATAAAATGTTTTCAAAGTTTTTAATTCTAAGTTAATAAAGATGTCACTAACAAACATTCAGTTTCATCATACAATAAAAAATTTGTAACAGAGATCTGTAACAAGGATCTGAGCCGGAGCCGGAGCCGGAGCCGAACAATTTTAAAATGCCGGAGCCGGAACCGAAGTCGGAGCCGGAGTCGGAGTCGGGTAATTTTAAAATGCTGGAACCGGAGCCGGAGTCGCAGCCCTGGTTACAAGGCTTTTGCTTCCAAATAAGAAACGTATGAAATAAAGAGAGCAAGAAGCCACATGGGTTTATCGAGACTGACCCAGTCAAACTAAATATTTATGAAACATATGCCCATGCAATATGAATAACCTACACAATCCTAGACAAATGTCAATAGCTGCGTTTCCAGAAGCCCGACTTCAGCCCGAGCGGGTACACAGGCGCACATGCATCGTTTCCAGCACCCGTTTGCGCACTTCTACGTCATGTAAACGTCACAGTCAGGCGCCCGTTGTTAAATTCTCGATTTCTGGAATTAGTAAACGGGTGGGCTGGGGAAGGATACTTTGTTTACAAACAAATTTCTTTACAAAACATATGTCGGAAATGGCTTACCAAAAGTTTTTTAATATTTTAGTTAACTTTCATTTTAAGGATACTAAATATATTGTATTATTTCATAAAATAGATACATATAAGTATAAGAGTATTGTTTACAATTGTCAGCTGATCCGACGGGCGCGCTCGGCCGTTACCAGGTACTCAAATTTCCTGTTTTCTGATTGGTTAATGTAATTTTTTTCAATTCGAAGCGTTTCCTAGTCGATTTTGCACACTGGCTGCAGTCGGGCTTCTGGAAACGCAGCTAATATATATGCCACTAATACCACTACTCGTGATAAGCTGAAGGGCAGTATTTTGCCGTTTTTCGCCTTCCTTGGTGGACGGCACATGCCTCTCGTTGGTAAGGTCCTTTCTAAAATAAAACTCAAAACTTCAACATCCCCACTTCGGTACTTGCACTACTTGGCAGCTTCACTACTAATGCTAGTATGTCAAGACGATTGTATTCAAATTATTTAAAGCTTCTTGAAAAGTGGCCAGTTGAGGAGACGAAAAAAGGAAGGTAATATAAGTTTTAAGATTTATTTATGTTATTCGCCTTTTGAATTGAGGTAGGTTAAAGCACATGAGAAACTGGTAAAATCAAATGGGTTTGTAATCTGAGGCTTTAATTGAACAGTAAAAATTTCAATAGTACATATGAACATGAAAAACAGATACAGTAAGAAGCCTGATGTACTTGCAAAATGATCAAGAACTTTAAAGTAGCGTCGGACGGGGTGACTTGGACCACTTTAGGTATAACTTCGTCTCCCGACTCCCCTAATGCACTTTTTGGAATTTTTTTTTTTTTGAAAATCAAGGCCCTATAGTAGGTCATAAGCATACAAAAAAATAATAATGTAATTTTAATAATAATAGTTTTATTAAAGTTTGAATAACGCTCAGTCACCCCCACCTTGGAGGGGTGAATCGGACCATCTGTTTAAATTCCTCTTTTATGTATAAATTCAATTTTATATTTTAATTTTTACTTAATATAATAATTATGGTAATTATTTCCAATAACTGCCTCTAAACAGATTTTTATAAAAATCACAGCATAGACTCTAAAAAAATAGTAATGAAGAATAAAAAAAAAATTATTTGTCGGTCTCTTTAGGAAAAAAAGTTATAAACTCTCAAAGTTGTAAAAAACCCTATAGGATTTGTTATTAAAAAAAAAACGAAATTTTTTTTTTTTTGAAAATCACAGGATATACTCTAAAAAAATAATAATGAAGAATAGTGAAAACGAAAATCGGCAGTCTCTTTAGGAAAAAAAGTTACAGCCTCTGAAAGTTTAAAATTTCCCATAGACTTTCTTATAATAAAAATTAGTGGGCTTCTTGTTCATTTTAGCCACTTAAAGCCCAGGTTATGATAAGATTTAATTCTACATAGATTTTCTTCTGTGTATACCTAACAAAACTTATCATAACCTGACTTAGAGGGCCTGAAATGAGACCTAACCTGGATCGATCAATATTGAAAAGTCTATGTGATTTTTAACAACTTTGAGATGCTGAAACTTTTTTTCCTAAAGAGAGCGACAAATAATTTTTTTTTTATTCTTCATTACTATTTTTTTAGAGTCTATGCTGTGATTTTTATAAAAATCTGTTTAGAGGCAGTTATTGGAAATAATTACCATAATTATTTATTATATTAACACATTGCCTGCCACGGGTAAATCGGTAAAACTTCTCCGGAGGCCACGTTAAGATTTTTGCATTTTTATATAGGTTATGATTAATGAAATCATATGGTAGCTGAAATTCGTAAAGGTACAAAGTATTTACCGAGATATTTAATTTTTATTATTTTTTTTTAATTTCACCAGCAGCCGTGTCCCTCATATATGGTGCGACATTGGTCCATGTCACACACATGTGTGCGACAGACCCTGTCGCACATACATGGTGACATCTATTTCCTAAAGGTTTTTTTATATTTCAGAGCTAAAATACGCAAACTTATAAATATGTCTGTCGTAAAAAAAAAAAAAAAAAAAAAAAATGTGATCACCACCTAACTGGCTCCCCATGCTGGTACATGGATTCATATGCTTATGAGATATATATATATATATATATATATATAGTTATAGTATATATATATATATATATATATATATATATATATATATATATATATATATATATATATATATATATATATATATATATATATTCCCATTTTCATATGAAATGTAAAACTAGAACCGTAACACCGACGGCCACAAGACTTATACCAAAAGTTTCCTTAGCGACCACGCTATCTTTTGAGCATATATAATTGCATGTATTGTCTCACAGATTTGTGTGACGAGGCCTCGCAAAACTAAGTTTACCGGTATCAGCACAAATATGTGCGATGAGGCGGCAAATGAAATATCACGATCGCACATATATGTGCTACATGGCAATCAAAGTGTTAAAATTCGTAATAAGCAATAAAATTGTCAATAATGATACATAAAATAAGAATAAAAATAAGGTGGTCCGATTCAACCCCTCTCTGCTCAAAAATGTTGACACTTTTTGAATTCGTATTTTTTATATAAATTTCATTTTTTATTTTAATTTTTACTTAATATAAGTAACTATTTATTATATTTTAATTATACGTAATAAAAATGTCAATAATAATACGTAAAATACGAAAAACAATGGTGGTCCAATTCACCCCTTCATCAATTTTTACGGCAGGGTGAATCGGACCAAGTTAGGCCCCGTGATTTTGCCACTAATACTGTTTGGATCAAAAATTTACTTTGCCAGTTTAAAGCTAACATACTCGAGTGTATACACTGAAAAAATAATTAAAATCCATCCACAATTTTTCATTTTATAACGGTTAAAAAAACTCACATTTTTCAAAAGTGAAATTCTATGGAAGGGCATTTTGTACCCTAATTTATGACATTTTTTAAAAATATAAAAACTTTCTAGAATTAAAGATTATCTAAATAAAACTTGTAGTACTACCGCTTGGCTATTAAATGAGCAAAAAAAAATTTTTTATTTTATTATTTTTTATTTTATTTAGAGTGGACCGAATCACCCCTCTTAAAGAGGCGGGCCCGGTCATCCCGCCCGACGCTACATGTTAAATTTTGAAGTAAAAATCTTAAAAATTATCATTTATCTTGAAATGATAAAATGTAGATCTTATCCCCATATCCATGATTTTTCATAAAAGTACTTGTATTTGGGTAAATCTTAATTATTATTATTATTATTATTATTATTATTATTATTATTATTATTATCTCTTGTGCATAAGACGGTAATAGCTATATATAATTGTTCTGGGTGGCGAAAAAAAAAATAAATAGAATCTGGTTATGCTACTTACTGGAATTCAGAATTTAAATTAGATCAGTTTTACAAATTTCAGAGCAAAAGTTAGTTTAGAAGGTCTTCCAACTCTAGAGCATATGACTGAAATATTCTTAAAGAATTGTTAGAAATTTTGGTAATAGTAGTGCAGAGGGGTGTTACCCCAGATTTTTATGAAAATCACAGGATATACTTTAAAAAAATAGTAATGAAGAATAATTAAAACAAAAATGGATGCTCTCTTTAGGAAAAACAGTTAAGCCTCTCAAAGTTATTAAAAATCCCATAGACTTTTCATATTTGATCCATCCAGGTTAGGTCTCATTTCAGGTCCTCTAGTTCAGGTTATGATAAGTTTTGTTATGTATACTTAACAAATCTTATCATAACCTGAACTAGGATGGCCCTAGAACGAGCACGAGGCCAACCAATTTTTTTTTATAAGAAAGTCTATAGGAAAATTTTTAACTTTGAGAGAGGCTGTAACTTTTTTCCTAAAGACTTGAATCATTTTTATTTTTTTTTTAAGCGGCATTATTATTTTTTAGAGTAGCTATATCATGTGATTTAAAAAAAAAATTTTTGTAAGAAATTCTTATGGGATTTTTAATAACTTTGAGAGGCTGTAACCTTTTTTCCTAAAGAGTACCCATTTTCATTATTCTTCATTATTATTATTTTTTAGAGTATATCTTGTGATTTTCATAAAAATCGTGGTGACACCCCTCTGCACTAGCTTGCTATTACAGAAATTTTTTAACAGTTTGAGGATGATTGACTACGCTCATTGAGGAAACTGTTTCATCAAACTTAATTATTCAATGTGTTCAAGGACTATTTAGTGAAAATATATAATAGTTTTCTACTCTTCATACTAAAAAACTGTCCTAGGTTAAAGCTGAGCTGGTTCTCTGAAGAGTAAAAAGGAACCCTGTTTTTCTTATTAATGACAGCACAGTCCATTTTTAAAGAAGCGGTAGAAGCTTTTGATATTAATATAACATTATCAGATTATTTACCAGGATCAAGTTCAGGAAACCTTTCACCAAAGGGGAAGAAATTTTTCTTTGTTGTTTCTTCAACTCATCAGATGCAAACCAAATTCAGGAGCACATTAACATTGAAATACAGAAATATTTCAGTCAATATCATTATATTTCTGAAGAAATGATGTAGTGATATATTGAAAGAATCATGAAGAGATGTTCCAATACTGGCAAAAGCCAGTATAGAAATGTTTGGCTATTTCTTCATCTTTTATACCTGTGGAAATAATTTCAGCATTGTGGGAAAAAGTCTTTTACCCTGACAGATGTCAGTTGACTGAAAAGATTTTTGAAGCTTTAATATTTGTGAAATGCAATAATAAATAAAATTAAATATGCTTTAAAATTTTATACTCTGGGGAATAAATTTTTAACAATTTTGCTACTGTTTATAGGAAAAATGCTTTCCTTTATTATTTTAAATGCTTTTCCATGAACAGTGGCAAAAGCGTTTGGTATGCAAAAAAAATTTATGTAAATTTATCACAATTATACAAACTCTGAAAATTATGTATAAACAGGAAAAAAAGGTTATATATATCCTAAAATCATTTATGACAAAATTTTCAAGTAATCTAAAGCTGAAATTGAACATATTTCAGAGATTGAATAGAAAATAGAGATGCACAGAAAAATGCCAGAAATGAGCACTTTAAAACTCCCTGAATGCTGCATTTTACACTTTGGTTCAAATCAAATGAAATTTAAGAAATTTATGGCTGTTAGCTTTTTGAAAACTCCAATGAATACCAACTTTTGTGCATTTGAGTCTCTACATATTTTTTCAGATTAATTTTTGGTGAGCAATGATTTTATATAACAGTGAACAATTCTGAGGGGTGCAAAAAAAAAATTGTATAATTTAATTTTTCCTATATTAATAAGGGTTACTCTAATATATATATATATATATATATCTTATATATATATATATAGCAAGCATAGCAAAGTTGGTGCTATGCTATATAAAGCAACAAATTTATTTATATATATATATATATATATATATATATATATATATATATATATATATATATATATATATATATATATATATATATATATATATATAACCCAGAGCACACCCCTGTCCCAAATAAATGCAATAGAGAATGCGGTCACAGTCATATATCAATGCAGTGTAATTTGCCATAAATGGTTCCACTTGAAGCATACAAACCTTCAAACCACCAGGGCTACTCCAGAACCTATTCCTGTCACCTATGGGAAAATACACACACAGAAACCTAAATTCCACACACCCCATAATTTAATCAATATACCCCAATTAAAATATAAATGGGATAAAAAATAATTATAAAGAACTTTAACAAATGCTAAGTAAATACAACATACACATAGTACTCATACAGGAATCTCATTTAAAACAGAACACACACACACCTCTGTATTCCCTAATTTTACACACCCTTAACACAGGACAAAAATCCGCCCCAGCATAGTCTTGTCACACACATAAAAATATACAATTTTGAAACACCACAAACCAAATACAAAAACTCATGAACAATGACCAAACATCATCATACCAGTCAATAGAAATACAGGTCAAGAAAAAAATACAACATAATTAACTTTTATATCCCCCATCCACATCTAGAAATTGTCCACAGAACTATGCCCCAAACCTATCTTCTCTATCACAATGTAACAACTTGATACCCCTCGCCAGAGATTTAAAGCACACCACCTTGCATGGCTCAATACTCACCTCTTCAACACAATGAAAATCTGACATCCCCGACATCACTTTCTGCTCCCCTCAAATTCATGTCACTATTACACGACAAACCTTTCAAGCTCTCTCCTCAGACCACTCCCCAATTCTTCTCACAATTCAACACAAACACCCAAATTACACTTCATTTAAGAATGCATATACCAACTACAAAAGAGCAAATTGGCAAGCATATCATGATAGCATTGAATAGGATTTTGAAACATTCTAAGTAGCAAATTTCTCCTCACTCAATCAAGCAATATAACATTTTAATAATAGAGTTCTCAAGGCTTCCAAAAAACACATCGCACTTGGTTACCGTAAACAATTTAACCCCAATTTTTCACCTGAAATAAAAACCTAATTAAACAAAGAAACACCCTCGGGCAAAATAGAGAACCGAACCCAGCTCAACTAAATCAAATCACAGACCATAACAATAGAATAAATACATTAATCAGCACAAATCAAAGAGAGATCTGGAAACAATACACCCAAAATATAAATTACAAAACAAAAACAATGCAACTTTTTCACACAGTAAGAAAAATCCATACATCACATACTCAACAATAAAATTCCTAGTTCAAAAAGTCAATGTAATATCATCATGTTAGTTGTCACTCATGTCACACTATTCAAAAATTAGCCATAAACCCACAATCCCCTCTGACAGACAAATATTTAAATGATTTAAAAAATTAAAAACCAATGAAGAAAACCCCCATTCACCCCCCAAGAAGTACTCAAAATAATTAAAAAATTCAGAAGCAGTATGCCCAGACCAAAAAACTAATATACACCTTAAACACTTGGGAACCAAGGCTATCGAAGCCCTCACTCAAATATTTAGCACAGCATGGCAAACTAAAACTCTCCCCCCCTCCCTTCTGCAAACACGATCGCATAATTCCTGTACTAAAGCCAGGTAAACCACCCAACAACTTTGCTTCCTACAGACCAATTTTACTGCTCTCCACAATAGCCAAAGTACTAAAAATATTAATATTCAATAGAATCCTTCCTTATATATGGATTTAGGCAAAGACATTCCTCAATCACTCTCCTAACTGATTTAACACATATGCTGAATGGCTTTAACCAACTCTCCCCCTCTTGCACCATTCTAATAGCAATAGACATTAACAAGGCATTCAATACAGTCCCTTACATATCTTAATAAATATAATATTATATACTAATATATCCATTAAAGACAAAAAAAATAGTAGCAAACTTCATATGAGGATGTACAGCTAAAGTTATACAAGGAAGACTCTCCTCCCGTGCTTACAAACTATATAATGGCATCTCCCAAGGAGCCATCCTCTCACCTTTAATCTTTTTATGCACGATCTCCCAACCCCTTATATAAAAATTAATAGCTATGCTGATGATCTAACCATTACCGCTCAACACCCCTCCATAAATACAGTATGCATAAAACTTCAACATTGTATAAGACAAATGGAGTAGTGGCTGACAGATAATTGAATGCCAGCCTTACCCCAAAAATCCTCAATTAAATTATTCACAACAGATAAAAGAAAATCACATAAACATTCAACAATTCATCTTTTAAATAAGACTTCTTTTTTAATAGACAACCAACCATCTTATAATAGACATTTGTCCCCCACAAAACCACATCCAAAGCCACAAATAAATTAAATGCTATGAAGGCAATAGCAGGAACTAACTTTGGACAACATAAAGAAACAAACAATAGTATACAGACAGTATCTATGCCCCTCTTTAAACTGCGCATACCCTGCCTGGGCTCCCACAGAATCAGAGACTAACATTAAGAAACTCAAGGTAGTCCAAAATAAAGCCCCTGCAGCAATAACTGGCTGCCTCCCCACCACATCTAAACATTTTCAAACTGAAATAAAAGTCCTACAAATAGGGGTCCATCTCGACATGGTTGGATGTTAATTCCGGAGCAGATCACTATCAACAGATCACCCTTACATCAAACACTGCAACAACCCCCTACATTTAGAAATGAAAAAGCTACACCAGCAAAATACTATTCTACTGTATACAAGAATCTTCCTCCACCACCACCCGACACTCATATCATTAAACACATTCACACACAACTGACACAGGAAACCATCTTCACATACGGTACTCAAACAATACCATACTCCAAGCACATCCTCCACCAAAGCTCTTCAATAGTTGACAAACTTTGGATCGCCAAACACATGTAATACTTTCACAGCTCCATTCTGGACACCATCCCATCCCTCCTACAGGAATGCAAATTTGATTAATTTGGAGATCCCTTCTCCAGCTGTCAAAGATGCCTTTCCCAAACCATTGACAACACAAAACATCTCATAATAGATTGCTCTGCCTTGGAGGGCATTAGAAACAATTTTAATGGACTGAAATTATCAGATCTCTTGGTGTGGCTGTTGATGGTGATGAAACACGTAGAAGTTGCCCACTTCTCATAGGAGGGGAATGGGGGTGATATATATATATATATATATATATATACATATGAGTTATATATATATATATATATATATATATATATATATATATATATATATATATATATATATATATATATATATATATATATAATTAAAATTTCAGGGATATTGGAGAATTAATTAGAGAGAAATTTTCCGTAGCATTTTCTAAAGGAGAAGTATCAACTATTCCAAATCTATCCGAATGTACTACTGTTTATGAATCACTTGACCGTTTAGCTTCAAATTATCATTCTAAAAAGTAAGTTCTTAAAATTTCCAATATTAATTTCTTATTTAAAGTATGAGTGCATTTTAAAATTATTGACTAGGATTATAAACTATTTTCAGGTGTTAAAATTTAAAAATAATTAAATGTTGTTAATATTATTATTTTATTGTTAGTTGCCTTGTTCTGTAAGGTCTTTAAAAGTATAAATAATCTCTCACTAAACTCTCATATTAATTGATTTTTTTTTTATTATTCAAGACTGTTTTAATAAACAAAAAAATGATGATTTGCTTTATTCTATAAACTAATTGTTGGTACACCTTTCTATCAATAATCCCATGTATAGAAGATGCACTTGTATTTAAAAGCAGCATTGAAAATGAGGTTTGGCACAAATGTTTAAAGTCTGAACTAATTTCACAATAGCATAGTTAGCAGCCATGATAAGCAATAACATGATTAACTTTACCCCTTTTGTTGTATGAAAATCAACTCACCTAATCCTTTATCCTCATTTGGCTTTATTCTTTTAATTTTGAACATCGCACTTAGGAACGTAATGCTATGAGGTTTTCCTAAATACTTCTTGCCTTGTAATAACTAAAAAACCTAAAAAATTTATTTAAAATACGAAAAGGTAATAAAGATTTAGCTATCTTTTGCTACCTGACATAATTGAATATTGATATAACATCTTAAATGTGCCTTAAAATAATGTAGCATTGTTATGAGTAATATTATTGTGGCATTAAGGCTATGCTAGATTGAATTAGCTATTTAGATAAATTGACTGATAATTAATTTAAACTTTGTATGATATAGTATATTTGCTTGTAGTTTGCAATACTTACTTTGTGATATTACTGAAAGATTAATAAATTATTTAAATTTGGAAGTAACTTTAGCTTAACTACTATTTATGATATTCATTAAAAAAAAAAAAAAAATTCTAATTTGATGAATTATTTTATTCCAAGGCCCTTAATATAGACTACTGTTTGTATATATATATATATATATTAATATTAATATATATAGAAGATATAGCAGCATAGCAAGAAGAAGAGTATATATGTATATATATATATATTATTATTATATATATTATAAGATATATACTGTTATATATTGGTTATATATATATATATATATATATATATATATATATATATATATATATATATATATATACCGTATATAGGTATGGTATATATATATATACAAGTTCATTTCTCTTTTTTCTATAATTTTTTAATCATCCTCCCTTTTACTACCCTTGAATATTTTAAAATATCTACACCTTTCATTGATTTTCTCTCATCTCTCAATTCCACCAAACAGGTTTTCTCTTTGCCACCTTAATGGTTTTATCTTTAAAACATACTGACTGAATATTCATTAAAATTTACTAAAAATGTTCCCTCATGATAAAACAGTTTTGGTCTTTAAACTCTTTATCCCAATCAGTTATACTAAGCATGTCTCAAAATTTGGTAAAATCGCCATTTCGGAAATCTAAGATCTTTTCCTTATTAACTTGCAATTTGGGCCCAGATATCATATTCATATTAAATCTAATTATATTATGGTCACTAAGTCCTAAATCCTTCTCAACTCTAACCTCATCCACCATACTTTCATTGTTAGTTAATATTAAGTCTAAGAGTGCATTGTGTCTTGTAGTTTGATGGACCATCTGGCTCAGAAAGTTGTCTAGTACACAAATTATAAATACAACTACTATGGTCCATATTAGACAAGGAATTCAATTGAATGCCAGGAAAATTAAAATAACCCCTTATGACTATACCTTTTTCTTTACTGTGACATGCTGTCTCAATTTCTTTCACCATTTCCTCATCTAATTCTTGACTCTGACCAGGAGTTCTATAAAATGCCCCTATTCTATATGATTTATTGGACATAAGGATATCTACCCACACAGGTTCAACATTAACACAGATTGAATATTGGTTGTATCAAAAAGCGCCACACCACCATCCTTCTTTCTTTTACGCTGGTATAAATAAAGTGAATATCCATGTATTTCATATTCCTGAAAGGAGTCTCTATGCAATTCTTCATTAACCCATGCTTCAGTTATGCAAATAATGTCTAGATTC
Source organism: Trachelipus rathkii (assembly GCA_015478945.1). NCBI lineage: Eukaryota > Metazoa > Arthropoda > Malacostraca > Isopoda > Trachelipodidae > Trachelipus > Trachelipus rathkii. The sequence continues at coordinate 64,107 of JABUQX010014115.1, forward strand.
TCATTTATGGTACAACTAATCAGCTCATCTTTTTTATTTCTAAGGCTATGAGCATTTGTGTAAAAGCATTTGATATTCAAAATGCTATTACTTTTATTGCTATCATCTTTATTTGAGCCTGTAAACAACACTAGTTTTATTTATCTCACCACTATTACAGTTACCATTGCTATAATTATTCATATCAAGATTTAGCCAATCACCCCTAACTTGACCTAATTTTTTATTACTGGAAAGCTCAACATCTTTGCGACTCAATTGAACTCTGTCTATTGCAAAAACAACTACTTTAGCCTTTTCCTCTTTCATCTTCCTGCCTAGGTGAACGACTATTCCTCTGTACCCCTGTATCCCACTCCCTCCTCACCTTGACATCCCTACTAAATTTTTTCCTACAAACAGAGCAGCTATTCACTTATTCACCTCTCACAGTCCCACAACTATCACACAGAGCATACATACTTTTTTTAACTTTACTAACTTGTACCTATTATTTTACCAACTACAGCTTACTAAATATCACTAAAGACTAAAAAGAAATAAACTAATATCTTAAAAGAAGTTAAAAATTTAAACAAGCCTAAATTTAGCTTAGCCTAGGCTAAGGATGTATAAAAATTTAATTTAAATTATTACAAAATGAAAATAACAATTATTAAAGACTGTAATTAAATACATAAAATCTATTTAATAATCCAAATAAACCTGCACACTGTATACAGTAAATCTAACTAAGCTAGCCTAGGGTTAGGCTATCAAACACTGACCTAGTCCAATGCTAGTGCTAAATTAACTATAAGAACTGATTTATTTATAAATAAATACACAAACTACTAACACCACTATTAATGATACAAAAAAAAAACAACAATTAGCAAAAATACACAATAAATAAACAAATTACACACTAAAATGGCATTGCATAGTCAGAACACAACCTCCTCTGACCAAGGCAAACTATCTATTATCAGTCAATAAGAAAGGCAAAGAGAGAGGCAGAAATTAAATTAGCAAGGAATAGTAATAAGGACCTGAAGTTTTTTAGCTTTTATAAATTTAAAAGTAAGATTAGGACAATTGGTCCTATTAAAATTGATGACAATTTAGTGAGTTCAGTTAAGGAATTGGTCAACATTTTTAATGCTTATTTTGCTTCAATGTTTACTGAGGAAAGATTAGATAATAGTTTGGAGAATAGTTCTGGTGTGCATATAATAAATAGACTTAAAGAATTTGAATTTGAGGTAAAAGATATTAAGCGTTTACTGGACCATATTGACCCAAGTAAAGCTGCAGGTCCTGATGGTATATATGGTAGAATTCTTAAGGAGGGTAGTATTAGCATTGCAAAGGCACTATATTTGATTTTTAAGCGACCAATAACATTTGGTGAGGTACCAGATGACTGGAAAACAGCATATGTTGTGCTTATTTACAAGAAAGGTAGTAAGGAAGATTTGGGAAATTATAGGCCAGTTAGCTTTAACATCTCTGGTTGTAAAAGGTCTGGAAAAGTTACTGAAAGGTCATATAGAGAAATATTTGGAATATGACAAGGCATTGTACGACTCCCAGCATGGTTTCAGAAAGGGCAGGTCATGTCAGACAAACCTTTCATAATTTATGGAATACATTACTGACTGCATTGACCAAGGAGATCCAGTTGATATTATATATTTAGACTTTAGCAAAGCTTTTGATAAGGTTCCCCACATAAGGCTGATGAAGAAGTTATTGCAATGTGGTTTAGGTGGAGTGGTACATGGTTGGATTAAAGAATGGTTGTGGAATAGAAAGTGTGTACAACTAAATGGCAATAAGTCAGCATGAGAAATAGTAAAGAGTGGTGTCCCACAGAGTTCAGTGTTGGGCCACTATTGTTCCTCATATATATATATATATATTGATATATATAGTTATTTATATATATATATAAGTTATATATATATATATATATATATATATATATATATATATATATATATATATATTTTTTTGTTGTTATATATATATTATATATATATATATATATATATATATATATATATATATATATATATATATATAAATGATTTAGACCAGGACTTAAATGTTTCTAAGTTTGCAGATACCAAAGTGGCTACCTCAGTTAAGAATTGGGGAGGATGTATAAAGATTCAAAATGATCTTGATAAACTTCTTGGGTGGGCAGATATGAATTTTAATAGTAAAAAGTGTAAGATTCTTCACCTAGGTTACTCAAATAAAAGTTTTAACTATGATATGAATGGAGATTGGCTGGAGTCTGTGGACCAAGAAAAAGATTTTGGTGTGATTATAATTAGTAATTTGAAAGAAGCTAATCAATGTTTGGAAGCAAGGAATAAAGCTAATAAGAGGCTGGGTATAATAAATTGCAATGTCGTTTACAAGAGCAAGGAAGTTATAAGTAAACTGTATAATAGCTATGTTAGGCCAGTAGTAGAGCATTGTACAAAAAAGTTTGTGCCCCTTATTTAAAGAAAGACTTAGATATGCTAGAGAGAGTGCAATGTAGAGCAACAAGGGTGATTTCTGGGTTTAAGGTACTAGCTATGAGGAGAGGCTGAATGAGTTAGAAATGTTTTCTGTAGAAAGGCGATTTCTCAGAGAAGACGATACAAGTCTACAAAATATTTACATCTATTGATAATACAGAGACCAATAAATTCTTCATAATAGAGCACGGATGGGAGACTAGGGGGCATAGTAAGAAAATTAAAAAGAAAGCATGCCATCTTGATATAAGAAAGCATTCATTCAGTAATAGGGTTGTTAAATTTTGTAATGGTTTGCCACAGGAGGTTGTTGAGCGCAACTAGATTGCAACACTTAAGAAAGGATTGGATAGGCATATAGATGGTTTGGGTATCATTTAGTATATTTTGACTAAGCCAAATTGGCTGTTTTTAGTTACAGTAGTTATTAAGGTTAAACTGCATGTTATTACTATAAAGTTATTAAAGCTTGTAACGTGGTTAGTATATATATATACTTTAGCTACAGTTTTTTTTTTAGTTGTAGACTTTGTGCATATTATGTAAGTTATTGACAAACCCTAGGGTGCTTTGTGGATTTGCATGAACATGTTGTTTGATGATTGGTACCATTGACTTTACTGGGACAGTCTCTATAGGCCCATGTGGCTTCTTACTGTCTTTTTATTTTTAATGTTCTAATATATATATATATATATATAGCAGTAGTGGTATGACCTATATTTGCAGTTAGAGCAGCATATATATATATATATAAGGTTGTTATATACATATATTATATATATAAGTTATATATATATATATATATATATATAATATATGTGTATATATATATATATGCTGCTATGTTGTATATGTTGTCGGTTGCTGCTATGGGCTGTTACTAGCTGCTGAGCAGCATGAAGAAGGAAGAAGCAAGGCTGCTGGCGCTGATACAAGGCTGGCTGGGAGCTGGAGCCTGCTGCCTGGGTTCGCTGCTGCAGCTGCGGGGCTGAGCAGCTGGCGGGCTGCTGTTGCTGCTGGCGCAGCAGGGGCGCTCGCCGGCTGCTGGGCTGCTGCTGCGCATGGGCTAAGGCTACACATAAAGCGCTGATACTGCTACATAAAGGCTGGGCTACTAGCTGGGTTGCTGAGCATATATTACATATGTATATGTTAGCTGGCTACTATTACTGGGCCCAGCAGCAGATATACAAGATATTGTGTTTATGGGTAATAGATTACATGGTTATATAGTTGGCTGGGGACTAATATATAAATATTACATGCTGGCTGGCAAGGCTGTATATACTATTGTTGCTGGAAGAAGAGCATAGCATATTATGTTGCTGGCTGGTGCCATATTGAAATATAGCAGTTATTGCTATTAAGTTATTAACTGGTTGGCTCTTCTTAAGTTAAATATATTTTATAACCATACACATATGGCTGGCTATACATACAAGTTGGTTACTGTTATTATACAAGGCTGCTGGCTGGCTGGGCTGGTTGCTGTGGAAGTTGTAGACTGAGATATATCAACGCCTCATATCTGTAGGAAGATACTTTGTATTGCAGTGTATGTGGTTATATGGATAATGTTATTATAGAAAGAAGAAGAGCAAGAAGAAGAGCAGCAGCAGAAAGAGAGCATATATATATATATATATATAAGGTTGGTGCTATAGGCATATATATATATATATATATATATATATATATATATATATATCCCCAGGCATCCCAGACTTTATAACTCTAGCTCAACTGGTGCAAGTGTGGATGAGTGCAAAAAACTTGTATCAAATGAAGCATTGAAAGAATATAAAGAAATAAAAGTTTAGAAAACCAACATTGAAATAAATACCATCAAGGGCAGACATTTTAATAATGTTGCATCACTTTAGTTTTCACCTGAGAAAATATTGCAAATTTTGCCATAGAAATTATTCAGTTTTCAAAAACTTGTATAAAGATTTTGAACCTCACAAGCGAGAGTTCATCAAAATTTGTCAGAGATATTATTGTATTCCAGTAGACAATATTCCTAAAAATACAAATAAATCTCCTCACATACCAGTGTTGGCTAAAGAAGTTGTCAATGCACTGGATGTAAAGGAAAATGGGGTTTATTTAGATATGACATTCGGAGCTGGTGGTCATACAGAAGCCATATTAGAAAAATTTTCAAATGTTATCATATACGCTCTTGACAGGGATCCTGATACCAAGAAATTTAGTGATGATTTAAAACAAAAATATCCTTCTCGGTTCCATTACATGCTTGGAAAATTCAGGTAAGATAACTGAAAATGAATTTTATATAATAACACTGTGGCATAATCTTTAGAGAGACAAGGATGTTAGGCAAGGGGCTAGGGTTCGGTCCCTCATTTGGGTCCTATGTAGTTATTATCTAGATATATTCCCCTCCTAGAATAGGCAATGCTGTGAGATGTAAACTTATATATATATATATATATATATATATATACACAGAAGGTTAGACTATAGCATATATATACCTATGCAGAGGCAGGATATAAGCAGTATATATATATATATATATATATATATATAATTTATAGAAGAAATAATATGCATATGAAATATGATATATATATATATATATATATATATATATATATATATATATATATATATATATATATATATATATATATATATATATATATATATATATACACAGGGTGATTCAAAACCTCTGCGACAAACTCGGAGGGCTGATAGAGCAAACGATAAGAAATATTTATTGTTTAATAACCTATCTTCTTAATATTGTTATGACGCTTCGTTTCAAAGTTACGGACGATTGAAGGTACACTAGTTTATGTTGTGTGACGCGTCACATGTAGGTTACCGACGATTTAGGTTACTCACTTTTAATGTGTTTGTGCGTGCATACATGTGTGTACGCTTAACGTCCTTCGGAAACACGTGGCAATACCTTTACCTTGCCCAATTCATCGTTGATTCAGTACAGTGTAGGCATCGATTACGAATGGATCACTACACTCTTCCCGAGTTAACCGACATGATAATGTGTTACGGTGCGGCGAACGGAAATAGACGAAGAGCACACCTCATGTACTGGGAACTGTTTCCACGCAGAAATCACCCCCACCACACAATGTTTGCTCGCCTTCATTAGTAACGATGCGTCAAACAACATCACGTAGTTTACCTTACATCATCCGTAACTTTGAAACGAAGCGTCATACAATATAGCTTATTTAACAATAAATGTTCCTTATCGTTTGCTCTATCAGCCCTCCGAGTTTGTCGCAGATGTTTTGAATCACCATATATATATATATATATATATATATATATATATATATATATTATTATTATAGCAAAGATATATGTTGTTGCTAT
>JABUQX010014115.1:75000-79715 GCA_015478945.1 Trachelipus rathkii
TTGCAATCGAGTCACACTCAAAAACCTCCTGTAGCAAACCATTCAAAATTTAACAACCTATTACTGAATGCATGCTTTCTTAATCAAGATGGCTTGCCTTCTTCTTAATTTTCTTATTATGCCCCTGGTCTCCCGCCTATGGCCTACTATGAAAAATTTTATTGGTCTCTGTATTATCATTAGTAGATGTAAATATTTTGTAGACTTGTATCATGTCCCTCTGAGAAATCGGCCTTTCTTCAGAAAACATTCCTAACTCCTTCAGCCTCTCCTCATAGCTTTCTTACACTCAAAACCAGAATCATCTTGGTTTGCTCTAACGTTGCATCTCTCTCAGCATATCTATAGTCTTTCTTTAACATAAGGGGCCAAAACTTGTGCACAACTCTAATTACTGGCCTAACATAGCTATTATACAGTTTTACTTATTACTTCCTTGCTCTTGTAAACAACATTGCGATTTATTATGCCCAGCATATTATTCTTGCTTCAAACACTGATTAGCTACTTTTCAAATTACTGCTTATAATCACACCTAAATATTTTTTTTCTTGGTCAACAGACTCAAGCCAATCCCCATTCATATCGTAGTTATATAATTTTAATTTGAGAAACCCTAGGTGAAGAACCTTACAATTTTTTTACTATTAAATTCATTTGGCCACTTATCTGTCCACCCAGAAGTTTATCAAATCCTTTGAATCTTTATGCATCTCTTTACTATTCTTTAACTGAGATGGCACTTTAGTATCATCTGCAAACTTAGAAACCTTGCATTTATAGTCCGCCTGGTCTAAATCAAATTTTATATTATATGAGCGGAACAATAAGTGGCCTACCACCCCCCAGCATGAACCCTGTGGGAACACCACTCTCACTATTTCCCATGATGATTTATTCCATTTAGTTGTACACACACTGTTTTTTATTTCGCAACCACTCTTTAATCCACCCATGTATACGGCACTCCACCTATACCACATGCAATAACTTTTCATCAAAGCGCTTATGTGGGGAATACTTATCACAAGCTTTACTAAAGTCTAAATATACAATATCAACTTGGATCTCCTCAGTCAATGCAGTACAGTAATGTATTCCATAAATTCTAAAGGTTTGTCTGACTGACCTAACCCTTCTTGAAACCGTGCTGGGGAGTCATACAATACCTTGTTATCTTCTAAATATTTCTCTATATGACATTTTAGTAACTTTTCCAGAACCTTTACAACCAGAGATGTTAAGCTATAATTTCCCAAATCTTCCTTACTACCTTTCTTATAAATTGGCACAACATATGCTGTTTTTCAGTCATCTGGTACCTCACCAAATGTTATAGATCGCTTAAAAATCAAATACAGTGCCTTTGCAATGCTGATACTACCCTCTTTCAGAATTCTACCATATATATGTAATATCTTGTTGATGAGACGATGAATATGAATTGGCATTGAGAATCGGAAAAATCGTCATTTTTTGGGAATCGTGATTGGGAATTTTGCTGGAATCGGAAATTTTGACATTGTATGATGAATTGGAATCGGAAAAATCGGCACCTTTTGGGAGTCGGGATTGGAAATTATTTTGACATTGTACGATGAATAGGAATCAGCATCGGGAATCGGAAAAATCGCCATTTGTTTTGTAATTGGCATCGGAAATTTTAGTTAGAATCAGAATCAGAAATTATTTTCGCATCTTTCCATCATTAGTAATATCCTTGTGAATTTTGGCACAGCGATGAAGATACCCCCTCTGCAGCTCAGGTACTCGCGCACATTGATGAACACTCTTTATATAGAGTTCTAAAATATTACGGTCAAGAAAAGAGAGCTAGGCTTATTGCAAGAGGGATCGTTGAGTCGAGGATTCTCTTCAAGAGTTTGAAAACTACAAAGGAATTAGCACAGTTAGTTGAATCTCTTGTAGGAAGTGATGGAAATTTTGATAAATTACGAAGATATTCACATCCTGCTACAAAAACATTTCAGGTAATTTAAAGTTTCATTTATTTTGTCATTCACCTGTTACTTAAATAGGACATAGTTTTTGCATACTTAGTAATTTGCTATTATCCTTATTTTTCACTTCATTCAAATTTTTAGTAAATATGGAGAGTTCAGGTTAAAGTGTAACAAATCCATGATAGCGAAATTCGAGAAAACGGGGTTTAAACTTAAATAACTGTAGTTAATGTTTCGATCTGCTGTCATCTGGCGGACAAAATTTAAGTTGAGGACCTAATTCACAGCTATACTGAAAAATATAATAATTTTACTGTGTGATACCAGCTATAATGGCCCAAAATTGGACTTGGTTCACTATAATTCTGAATCCTCTATATAATATTTAAATTGCTTTGTTCTATTTTGGGAGTTTTAATAGTTTGTTAGCTTTTACATCCCTTTTTTGTTAACATCTTAATTCAAACGATAAAAAGAACTGATGCATTACATCGGATTTTATCCTCACCATCTCATAATTTAAAAATTAACTTACACACAAATTGTTTGTAAGATTTGTTAAATTGTAGTTGTAAGATTTTAAATATTGCCAACCACTAATATATTGGTTTTGGAAACGTGCGATTTAACTCTTCATTAACCATTTTATTAACGTTTTTTCTCTGTTATAATACGTTTGTTGTATTTTATATATTCCTTTTATAATTTTGATATTGTTTGAACATTTTATTGGTTGTGATTGTAGGTCTTAATTACATACATTTATTTGCCATGAATTATTTTTTCGATGTTTTTTTTTTTGCTCTTTAGCTAAAGTGTTCATATTGTACCTTATTTTTCATTTTATAATAGGCTATAAGAATACTTGTTAATGACGAACTAAATCAGCTGGACTATGGTATTCGAATTGCTCATTATTATTTGCAACCTTCTGGCATTTTAGCAGCGATTTCTTTCCATTCTCTTGAAGATACTATTCTCAAAAGACATATCACAGGTTAGTCAGTATTATACGCTTCTCAAAAATCCCACAGTTATCTTTAAATAAAGTTTAGTGACTGAATTGCTGTATTTCTAATTTCATGATTGTGTTTTTCATTGTAATTACAGCAATTTTAGAATAATATTTTAATAGTTTGTGGGAACTAGGCACTGGTAGAGTATTTGTTACACCCATGTATCTTCTTACTAGGTTGTCTTATTTTCTTGTGTTCGTAATTTAGCCAGAGAAGGTAGCCTGGTTAACTGTTAAGAACTCGGTATTTTATTTTTTCCTTTTTTCATGTAATAAGTTTTAAGATTACTTTTGTTTGACTTAACCATGTTTTTACTTAATGGAACTGGGACAAAATGTTTTTTTTTTATTCTTATAAGGTTATGGGCTTGATGATACTCCCGATTCTATAGACCAAGCCATTTGGAAGAGCTCTCTTAATCATATGAAAACCTACTCGCATAGAGAATTATCTGAAGGTATTTTGAGGCCGTGGGACTCTCTTTTGAAACATGTTGCTGTACCATCTCCTGAAGAAATTGAAAATAATCCAAGGTCTAGATCAGCTAAAATGAGAGTAGCCTCAAAAATCTCATGTCAGCCATATTAATAATTTATTTATTTCTTAATAGTTATCAATTGAATGAATTTTAAGAGAAATTAAAACATTTTAAAATTTTATTAGTTATACTTGATACTTGTACAAAGCATTTCTTTTATAAATTATCTTGTCTTTATTGAGTTTTGTTGGTCTTGTGGTAATAAATACATATTCGCAGCATCTGGAATAGTGAAATAATCTTTTATTTTTAAATTTTTTCATTCTTTAAAGAAAGCGGAAATAGAAGGAAAGTGATCCAGATTTTCTCAGTGCAATATAAGTAAAATTGAACGTGCTTGTGCACGCCACATAACCATACCCCCTCTCTCTCAAAACCTCACCATTCACTCTTATTATGCAACTTTCTTCTTGCCTCTGCCACACTCGTATTCCTTTCCTTCAGACACTTCTTTACTGACTCAATCCATTTTCTTCGGTTTCCCAGCAGAGTGGTTCCCAGCACACTCAGCACTATACATCCGCTTAACCAGCCGACTATTATCCATCATTTCCATTTGACCAAACCATATCAATACACTCGTTTATTCTCTCATTTTACTTATTCCCTCATTAGACAGAAATCTACTAAATAAAAGGGCAAAACTGATAATAATCAATAAATACCTTAAATTGTAAAGAAGACTATTTAAAAGTTTTAATTTATAATACAACTAGATTGTATCAAATTTTTTAAACAAATATGATATACCAACTTTCCCAGTAACTTAAGATTAAGATCCCTGCACTAATCTCATTTTGGGCTCTGCATTTATGCATTCATTTAAGCTTTGTAGGACATCCTATATCATAGTTTCATTTGTAACTTAGTTATTTAATAAACAATTTTATAATAACATAAACATATCGCCACACAGTAACTTATTAAAGTTAACTTTAGAATTACTAATATCCCCTAAAAAATTAAAGAATTATAATATTTGTCAATAGTGTTATACCTAGCAACTACGACTGCTAGTACAGGTAATCTTCATTACTTAGCATCTTGATTGCCTTTTCTTTTTCTCTTCATTTGTTTTTACCTGAAACAGAAAAGAATATAAGATCCATTTATATACTATATATATATATTATAATATATATATATATATATATATATATATATATATATATATATATAATATATATATATATATAT
>JABUQX010014116.1:0-15000 GCA_015478945.1 Trachelipus rathkii
TATTCCTGTTTCAATAGAGGTTATCAGATACAAATTCAGAGAATTGCTGTCAAACATCCTCGCCAGCTTATGAACACTTAAGCGAATACCATTGATTCTGTTTTGTTAACAAAGTTTCACACTTAACAACTGTAAATAACTACATAACATACAAAATTCGTAACCTTTTTCATTACCATCCAAACATACTCTAGAAACATAACATGTTAATTTACATTAACATGTAATATTTTAACAAAAAGCTATCACAACAATGGCTAAGTCATTCTAATCAATGAATATACGCCAACGTAATAAAGTCTTTCACAGTCAGTAAAGCAAACATAGCATAAACCGAGCTGAAGAATATAATCCACAAACGTACAAACCTTAACACACCTTAAAACATATAAACTGGTAACGTTAACAAAGTTCCAGTAAACAGTAAAGTAAACTAACATAACATACAAAAACGTAACCATGTCACACTTTTTCAAGCATATCTCTAACATAACCAGGAGTTTTAATTTTACATTAACATTTGCTAATGTTTAACAAAAAATTTACATACATTGACTAATTATCCTACAGATCAGCGGAATATACGGTAATGTTAATAAAGGTTTCACATCCAATAAAAGCAACATAGCATACCCAAACTAAGAAAATAATATACAACGACAACACCTAACATAACATCCAGCTAAGTAACTAACATTGCATGCCAAACGTAACATTAAGAATATAATGTAACATATCTCTAACATATAATACGTTAATTTTGCATTTGAAACAATAATATTTAACAAAAAAACGTTATCATATCCTTGTCTAAGTTATCATACAGGACCAATGAATATTGCTAACGTAACAAAGTTTTTTACATTAACATAGTAATATTTAACAAAAATTATCATAACCTTTACTATAACTATCATAATCCCAACAAATAAATGCCAACATAACAAAGTTTTGCGTAGAGAGATGCAGGGAGATGTTATCGTATCAACACGGATGTCATAGTATCAACACGGCGAAAAATATTTCCTACTGAAGAAAATAGTGTATAATTACAATCCTTAAAGGTAATGAGATTCTTTCTTTCAACCAATCAGAAGGAAGGTAAACAAGTATTAAGTAAACAGTAACGACAGGATCTTAACATCAGAACCGCCTACCAACACCAACACGAATAACAACAACAACAACAATAACATAGTACAAAATAAGTTCTTTACATACTAACCAACGAATATATGCAACAACATTGTTTTCACAATAATAAAGCTAAATAGCAAGATTACCAGAAACTAAGGAATATTAAATCCCTAAATGACAAAACCTAAACAGACCTTACGCCCAATATACTACTAACATTAACAAGTTCCATACTTAACAACAACAAGTACTTAGCCACAACACCAAACACGCGTAAATTATTCACACTATTTTAACATATCCTAACATATCATGTAATTTACATTACACTATTGATTTACGTCGCATTTCGAGTATCATTTCGGATAAACATAGCACAAAAATGGTCTCTTTATCCCTTTTTGTACTGATGGTACTCTCATGTAAAGCAACTAAAAATAGCTATAAAATTATCATCAGGTAGAAAAGTTAGGTTTTAAGCCTATGTACACTCAGTTACGCATCAAGATTTATTTTGTGGAATTATAAGGTCAATCTAACTTACATGTGATAGTTTTTAATATTTACATTTCGATTAAGATGTCGAAAATTTCGGTTCTGTGAAAATTGACTGTACGAGGTTTGGAATTATTTGATATAAAGGTGTGTACCTAGAAATTTATTTGATTGATTTAGTAAATTAACTATCCTAGAACGTATTTTTAACATAATTAGGCTATCTAATTATTTTATTTCTTTACAAATCATATTTTTCCAAGTGGTACGAATAGGTACCGTAGGTAAACGAGTTGCCATTCATAAATTTTTGAAGGTAGACTATTATTTTTTTATATTATGTCTTTCTACTGTTTGCAGAAGTAATTATATTTCTTGACCAAATGTAAACGACTAGATATAGCTTAATAAAATTATTTATATGTATAAATTATGTATTGTTTTTATATGCATAATTCATATTATATATAAAGATTAAAGTATTATAAAACCATTTTCAAAAAGGTAGTAAAAAGAAAAATCTATTTATACTCTGAGTAATGGTATTATGCAACTTTTTAGGATTGAATATGAGGAGTGAGTTTTCGTTATGCTATTAATTTCATATACTGTGACCTGGTATGATTATATGCATAAATATATATGAGTCACTAAGTATATAATTAGATTTAAAGACAAGGTATAATATTGACTTAATAAATTATTTTTTTAAATTAATTATACGTAATGTATTAAATATTTAGAAAATATATAAAAAAATTTATATATATACCGTTATATATATATAATAGTAATATAATGTATTATTAAAAATATAAATATGTATTCTATATCGCGACACAGTTAAGGTATAGTATAAGTTAAATGATCTTCGATAAAACAATTCTCGCTCATCTCTCTCTCTCCTCTCTCTCTCTTCCACTCTCTCTTCTCTCTTCTATCTCTCTCTCTCTCCTCTCTCTATCTCCTTTTCTCTTCTCTTCTTCTCTCTCTGGTTCTCTTCTCTCTCTACTCTCTCTCCTCTCTCTCGTGCCTCTCGTCTCGTCGTCAATTTCTCTCTCCGTCTCTCTCTCTCGTCTCTCTCTCTGTGCCTTTAGCTTTGAGATAAAAGTTCCATAATTGTCAATGTTAAAAGTTACAATAGAGGTATATTCTCTGAGTATTATATGTAGTGTATGTTAGGTTGATAAGCTTCTGATCCTATATGTTATTCTTATCATGTTAGATATATATTAATACTTAGATAACTATTTATGCTCCTGTAATATATGTTAATGGTAATCATCTTTCTATCTGTAATTAGCGCCTATAAAGCTGGCTTTAACTTCCGTTTGAATTTTTTTTCTATAATATTACTATGTATATATTTTTTGATATACCTATATATTATATTTAAGTGGTTTCTACAATATCGTAATGGTTTAAATAGAATTAATATAAATATAATAATAATATATTAAATCATTATATATATATATATATATATATATTATATATATATATATATATATATATTTATATTATAATGATCTGGATTATGTTGAGGTTTTCATTAATATGATACTGAATATATCCTACATAAATAGATTATAGTATATATATATATATATATATATCAATAATATAAAATAGCAATATTGTGATGGGTCAGTATATGCATATATAGGGTATACCTAGGGTAATTTATATTTATATATATATATATATATATATATCAATATATATCTTATATATTTATTATTATTTATATATATATATAAATTTATATATTATAATACGAAGGCACATATGTGGATAGCATGGTTCTCACTCTGCACAAGGATACAAAATCGAAAGAAAAACACATTGTAGTCAAAAATTACTTCTAGTTAATTCTGCTCACGATACTATGAAGTAGTTGAATAGTCTTTTTATTCAATTTTTTTTTGAAACTGTATTTGTTACGACCTATTAAAAAAATCTCGTAGCTCTGTGAGTCTAAAGATAAAAAATGATATCACAAAATCATTATTAAATCCTGTAGTAGTATATATCAATATATTTATATATATCGTGAAATTCGTAGTATACCCATATTATGCGTATACCTATGATAATTATATCTTATCACTCACGGCGGTTAATTGACAGCCACTAATACAGGAGTGCGTTTCACTATCACGTAAAAAAAAACTGTTCGCAGGGATATTCACATATACATCGGGTCTGTATATTCGTTGATAGATGTTTATACTCAGCTACTATTATCACGTAGTGAGTATCGTTTCTTGTACGGATTTTCGTTATATACTCATATTCCAGAATAGGCCACATATATATAGTCCGATTTTTATTTCTCTGAGTATTGTCCGTAAAACACGTGAAATAGCCGATAAGATAGCGTAGTGATCTCAGAAATTAATTCTTATATGACCTCAGTGTTTTTATCGGGATCATACCTATCATGTATCTAATAATCAAGAGGCAAGAATAATTAAATAATTCACCACGTCATGGTCTTATTCGAATTACTCACGCATCCTGGCTGATGAAAAGAATCTTGAAAATGGAGATTCAGTTTGTGACAATTTATAGACCTTTATCATCGCTAAATCTTGTCAAGTAATTTTTTCAATCATATTACCTCTCACCTCAATCGTTATTTTAATGTCTCACTCGTCGATTAATTCGTAGCTATATGTTATTACCAAGAAGATTAAGATAAACGCAATATTTATATTCTTTATTACATAAAAAACAATATAAAATGCTATTCTCAGTTATTGCTATTAATACCATCATAGTATATATATTATATACAGGTTTGTAAAATTACTGAATATTATATATAGGTAGGCTAAACAGTTATAGTGTATTAATGAAAGACTCAACGACTTCTTCCTATTTTATAGTTTATATATTAATATGACGAAAAAAGAGAATAAATAAATTAATTATAAAATAAATATGAAAATAAAAACAGATGATATTTATTTACATTAATTATAATATTGAATAAATGTTGATTTAATTTTTTATTTTATTATCGATTGCGCCTAAGTATAATTAAGCAAAAAAAGTAATTTATTAATAGCGATTTTAATTTGATAAAATGTTAAAATAATAAATTTAAATTATAATAGTTAAGTAACTAGATAAAATTTTATCATAGTTATAACAAATTTGTATAAAAATTCAATAATTTGGATAAAGATATAGCATTATAAGCGATTGCAGTAATGTTAATTGGGTGTTTTAAAGTTTGTATAACGATGTGTAATGGTAATTGTGTAATTAAAAATGAAAATTACTTCGGAAATGAGGAAATTCAGTTTTATTGTTTTTTTATTTTTTTTGTTTTTTATTTGCGAATGAGACCTGGATTACTTTGGTAATGACCTAACCAAGAGGTACCTAACCTACAGCTAAAACCTACTTAAAACTAACCTAAACGGCTATGAAACACCTTAGAAGCTAATAAATCTGGAGGGTTAGGGCTTAAAGAATCCATTATAAGCTCCTTAAAAACAAGCTTAAACGTTAAAAATTAACTTAAATCCACGTACGCCTAAGGCTCCCGGTATAACTTTTAACTAATCTGTCTTAACCTTACAGAACTTAACTTTAGAAAACTTCGCCACAACGTTAACTTACCTTAAGTATGAAGAGCCGGTGGTTTCAAACCTAAGTGCCCGAGAGACTAATAGATACAGACTTCCTAACAATTCTTTACACTTCCTATTATTTTGTTCTTTCTTACATCTATTAATATATTGAGCGACATTCATTATGCCATATTTAACATAATAACCTATATAATAGCTAAGCCTTATATTATATGTATAACTATATAACTTACTTAACGTTAACCTTAACTATTTAAGACTTAACTTAACATTAACTAAATACTTAAACATTATAACTTAAAAACTTTATTAAACTTAAATAATTTATAAACTTATAGTTCTATAAAATTCCTGTATACATGAAAATTATTATCTATCTAAAAATAACTATTAGAATAGTTTTTATTAGGCAGTTTTATAAGTTAAGTTATATAACTTTTATATAATAATACTTAACTTAAATGTGTTATAACTTAAACTTTAAAACTTAAAACTTAACGATGTAACCTTATGTACCAAACCTATAACCTAATAATAATCTAACAACTAGTTAAGTATATTACATAGTATATATAACAGCTTAAGTAATATATATAAATAACCGTATGATATATACCTATATAAGTCATAAATACTCTTTAATACTATTATATACAAAGAATTTATAACTTATACTTAATCTATATATATATAATAATATATAATATATATATATATTAATTCTTAACTATATATATATAATACTTAATATAATATAAATATCATTATAAACTATATCTAGGTAATTATATATATATATAGTATATATATAAATAATATTTAATATATATATAATATTTAGTTGTATATATATAATAGATAATGTCCTATAATATATTATAGTACTATACTATATGGACGGAGTATTATATATTATTATATACTAGAATATATATATTATTTTGTATATTATACGTATAGTATATATATATGTGCTAGTTATGATAATAATATAATATATATTTATATATATATTATTATATAATAATATTTTATTATTACATACTTATAAAATTATTAAAACACTATAAGTATTAGTAAATTTAATTATTTATATATTGATATAATAACCTTATATTCTTGTTATTAGATATTATACGATATTAACTAGTGATAGTTACGCCTAGCGCATATGACGCGGGTACTTAACAAGCGTATATTACGTTTTTGTAGTGTTGAACTGCAGCTGTTGTCCCCTATGTCGCACTAATTAATGTAATATAGTATAAGGTAATTTTTTATTATATATTAGCTATTATGAGCAAGTATATATTTTGGTATGCTATAGTTTAACTCCTATATATCTATATTATCATATATTATCTAACATAATATATATGGTATCCTGAATTAATATTTACATTACTATATACTCACTCTTGTATAATGGAGTCGTAAATTTCATTTTATTTTTTCCTTCCATTTATACAACTAGGTGGAAATACTATACCTATCAATGGGGTCTTTTTAGAAAATCAGTCTATAGATTATTTTATATAATTTATAAATTCCTGCTATATAATGTTCTATGTAGTTATATATATTGAAACTCCTTTTTATAGGAAGTATATCCCCAAATATATAGCCTGGCTATATTATTAATTTATGTTTCTATAACAAGAATTTTAAGTGATAATTAAAATATATTATTTAGATTATATGTTTGTATACCAATGTTAAAAGTTGTATAATAATAATATATAGATATTATATTGGTATATACAGATTTGATAACTAGGGCTTGTATGTTTATTTGTGTTTATTAGGAGATCAGTAAGAGTGGAAAGAGCGGGTGTAGGGTAGTTTATTATTTATCATTATTCTGAATAATATTGGTTAACTTGTATTTTTTTGAGGTATTTTATTCTTTGCATTCGGGATTCAGACTAACGGAAATTATAATCCGAGTCGTGAGGTCAGATCGTTACTTTGTTGCCAATTGTTTCAAAAAGGTCACGATAGAAAAGTATTCCTACACTTACATAATGTTCGTACAAAAGAAGAACATAAATGTATAGAAAATGAAAATTCCGAATCTAAAGAAAAGAAAGAAAAAAAATAAAATTAAAGCACCTAAACCCAAAAAATATCATGGGACTCATTCTTCAATTCTTCACGGTGTAGTGGGGTTATGTACATTATTAGAATAATTCTAAAGGTACTGGTATCTGCTGAACGTTTTAGAGATTGGGTGTGTGTTTAATAAGACCTGAAACGATTGTATTTAGTCTTTATTGATGTGTGACCCTTTTTTTTTAAAAAAAATACCGACGATCTTTTTGAACGTCACAGATGGCGTTTTAATTACATTAACTGTCTCTTATGTAATTATAGTTGAGGTCTATTATTTTAACTAATTTGTGATAGACACAGTTATTTTGGGCGCATGTGCTTAGATGTTTTAGAAGGAGCATATTTATAATTATCATCTCCGACTCTTGATCTATTTTATTGTAGAACTTTTTTTTTTGGTTTCCTGGCTTCTTCGTCAGCTATCTACGACCCACACATCACTTTCTTTAACAAAAAGTAATGTTGACTTAAGTTTTTGGTATTAACTTTCTTTTTTGCTTCTTTTGACGAGGTCATATAATGTCCTATCTTCTGCTAAAAAATACTGTTCTCTTTACTTTCAAACATTTTGCTTCAACTTTAAACAATTTGTGATGCTATTCATTGCTCTGCTTACTTCACTCAACCCCCCCTGCAAGACTCATTAATGTAAGCTTTCGTAATCCCTTTTAAAAGATTTGGATTTTTTGTAATCTTTGAAACTATTTAAGAAGACGTACAGATCATTGATGTCTCTAACTTTGATTCTAGCTCGGCAATAATAACGTTATAGCCTTCAGAGTGCGATCGACCAACACCAGGTGGGCAACACTACTTAGATATAAATATCGCAGGTATCAAAATACGTTGCAACATTTCTGTCATGCCGTAAAAAGAATGTAACAAGAAACATTCTTGAAAAGCTGACCAATGATATTTCTAGTATTTCGATTTGCTTTGGGGTTGAAAAGTAAAACGCTGGTTGTTATTAATATTAATTAATAGTATTATGATAATAAGATTTGTATGATTAATGTTAATATTTATGGTTAATAATAGTATCACATCGGAAATATCTGCCATATTAGCTAAAGAAATCTCCAGGCAACCTTCATCAAGCCAAGATGGCTAAACAAAAGCAAACAGGACTTACGGTTAACTTCGTTTCTCAGCAACTTCCCAAATTGTAAAGCTCCGACAAAACGTCAAATTGTAAATAATAATGAGAAGTTTTTACGCACCAAAAGAGCTGCAGATTTTGGATAAAGTTCGAGAGGTGCGAGTGAGTAAACTAACGGTGATGGAGGGGGGCGTGAAATTATTAGATACGCCCGTTAAAAAAAATCCTGAATGTGCCTACTTAAAAAAGTAGACAAAATCATGCCAGTGATTGAGGATGAGCGTGTACTAAAGACAATCTCTGCACTTTCGCTCATTCCTGAGTAATTATACTACTTGTTATGCCTAGTAAGACACTAGAAATAGAGATAAAGAGAATTTTAGGGTATTCAGCAGCTATTATTAAAGCAAAGACACATGGGGATATACTGACCAACGAGCAAATAGTTTTTTGAGTGACTGCTAATAACAACTAACTGTAAATGCACAGGATGAATTGTGATATTTAAACATGATAAAATGGAAAAACAGTGTAACAGTTGTACCGTAAATCACCTGTTGCAAATAGGAACTTACAAAGATGCCGTCTTTGGAAATTCCAAGTAAATGAGGCCACTTAAACTATTGTTGTTATCCATGCAACGCCATTGGGGGTAGAACATGGCATTTTATCTTCATCTAGTACGAAAAAGCAAGCTTGCAAAACGCCTCAAGAAATTTAACACATGTATCGACGGCAGACACCGAGCATGTTTGTTGAGATGTAATACAGGTCGGGCTGAAGAGAACTTCCGGAATTTCACACCTAGTAAAGGACAAGCTGGACTAATGATCTTATACTAATTGCAGTAATATATAAAAATAGTTAAATAAATATTAGAGTTTTTGACTTAAGATATAATCAAATTTATTTAAAATAATAGTATATATATAAAAAGCTACGTATATATGAATATTATAGATATTAGATAGAATTACAATTAAACATTGTATTTATTAATATCTATAGTATTAATATATATAGTAATATATATTATATCTATGAAATAATTATAAGGCCGACCTGTATATATTACATAAAGGAACTCGACACGATAATGTGTCCCTAGATGGTTTTTATTTATGTATATTATATTATTTTTTTTTTATTACATTATATTTTATTATATATTTTTGAGTATGCATAAAAAAGAAATAGTATATATAGGATTTTTTTATATTCATTTTTTTATTATTATTTTTTTTGTCTTTGTTTTTTTTTAATATTATTCTTTGATTTTTATTCACTTAGTATTCTTTATTGATATTTATTAATTCTGCATATTATAGTTTATTTTTATTTTTTTGTTTTTTATTATTTTTTATTTTTATGTTATTTATTATTGTATTTAAATATTTTTTATTTGGAGGGGGTTAAGGTTTTCTATTCTGTCTCTATCTCTGTTTTTTATAATTGTGGGATGGTGGTGAGTATTTTTATTTGTGGTGTATTCATTTTTTGTTATTTATTGCTTCTGATTTTGAAGTATATCTTTTATTTAATTAAATTTGTTTTCTTATTTTTTTTTTTTTTTTTTCGTTTTATTTTATTATTAAATAATTTTAAAACAAACCAACCGAAATTCTACTTAGCTCTTTCTTTGTTTATTTATCTTTATGTGTTACTCTTTCAGTATTTCTTTTTCAATATTATATTATATTTTTTTGTATTTTTTATTTTGAATAACATAATTTATATATTTTATACTTATATTTTTTTATTTATTTAGGTATAGGTTGTTAATCTATGATGGATAGGGCTGTAGTTATTTTATAGAACCGAAAGTAACGTATATATATTCTATATATAGTAAATATGTTAGATATAGAATTATAGTTATATTATATATATAATATATACTACATATATATATATATTATATATATATATATATTATATATATATATAATATATATATATATTATATTATAGAGTATAGAGATACTATATAGTATATTGTTATTTTTTATTTTTTATTATTTTTTTTTATTTTTATTTATTATTTTTATATTATTATTTTTTATTATATTTATATTTTTATTTTTTTTTTTTCATATATATTATTTTATTATTTTTATTTAAATAGATACAATAATCTAATTATTTTAATATTTATAATTAAAATTAAAATTTAATATATAAATATTAAATATAATATATAAATTTTCTTTAATTATTATTATCATATTTAATATATATATTATTTTTATAAAAAATAAATATTATATTATAGTATATTACATATATATATATATATATATATCTTATATATGATTTTATAATTATATAATATATAATTTAAATAATATTATATATATAATATTATTATTTATACTTATATATATTTACATCTATAAATAATTTATATATATACTATATATATATATATATATATATATTATATATAAATATATTAATGTATATATATATATATTATTATTATATATATATATTTTACTCATAATATTATATTATATTTTAATATATTTTATATTGTATACTAAAATATACATATGGTATATAAATAATATATATAGATATATAGTATATATATATATGAGAGAGATATATATATTAATATATATTATTTTATTATTATATATTATATTTTATATACTATTATTATTATTATATATTTTTGTATATTTATTTGAAATTATATATATAATATATAATAATATATATAGAGAGGATATTATATATACTATATAGTATAGTATATTTATCATATATATATATAGTATATATATATATATACTATATATTTTATATATATTTAGTAATATATATATTATAAAGTACTATAATATGAATATATATTATAATACTTATATATATATATATTCATATATAATATTATATATTATTATATAATATATATATTAATATATTTATATTATATAAATTTATGTGAATTAATGTTGTAATTTAACTATTTTGAATAGTCCTGTATTTAAGAAATGATCAACGGCTTATTGATACAGCTGCATAAAAATTTTTCTCATTTTCACTTATTAAATCATATTCGGCTACTGATTATAATGGATACAGATATATATATACATATATAATAAATATAATATATACTATATATATATATATATATATATATATGATATATATATATATTAATATATATATATATATATATACCAAATATAAACTATATATATATACAAATATATATATATAGTATATAATATATATATATATATATATAATAAAAATATATTATAAATATATATATTATACTATATATATATATATACCTATATATTATATACTATATATAACAATATATATATATATATATATTATTATATTATATATACCTCTCCATCCAGGAAGGGCTTTTGCCCTGTCAGTTAGAAACTGAGCATTTTCTTTCCTTTTCTGGCCAAGAACATAGCTTGATACTAGAGGCACTCCTACGAAAAACATTTTTTCCGGCGCATGGTTTTCCGATGTTAGTTCTCTGTGCGTAATATACCACCTCAGGTTTAGTTGTGGTGTTTGCAGGGTTTCACATCCCTTTCAGATGAAACTAGCACATGCTCACCATTGGGACGCTAGGAAACTTAGTTCTTCGATCCAGAGCTTTCCCAGAAGACCGAGTATTAATCTAGACCGAATGAGAATTCCAGATGCTTGTCCAGGGTGTTCCTGCAAGTCAAAGATGTACAAAGGACCGGGCGTTGCAGGAGCCCCGTGTCGCCCCAGTGAGGAACATATGCGAAGAAAAGAAAGTCATTCCATATTTACTAACTAATCGATATATGCCATTTCTTTTATATAATATATAACTACTACACATATATTTTTATAATATATATAAACATTTATATATATACATATATATATATATATATATATAATAATATAAGTATATATACATATTATACTTTATTAAATATATATATATACTAATTATAATATATGATATTATATATATATATCCATATAGTATATTATATATAACATACTCACTATATATATTAGCTTTATATAATACTAATATAACACGTGTAGTACTTATATATATATATATAGTTAAGTATATATATACTATCTGTTAATATAGTATATATACTTTTAGTCGATATACTATAGTATTAATATATAGTAACTAATATACTATATATACTATACTATTAACTAGTATATAAATCCATATATATAATCTTTATAGTATATATATTATATATTTATAATATATTAAATAAGTAATTTATTATAGGTGAGGGAAACACAAATATACATATGTGTGTTGTGTTATGTGTTGATATCGGTGTGTAAATGGGGTGTGAGTTCTCTGTATTGGTCTGAACTGTTATAATAATACTGACGACGAGAAGGCCGGGCATAATCTTTTGGGGATTTAGATGATTGACGAGCGAAAAAAGAACTAATATAGAACTGTTCCATATTTTTTCTGCTATATTATATCAGGATCAATCCATGTTTTTAAATTTATAATACGGTAAGGTGATAAGAGGGTGGTGAGGACTCGCCGTTCCAAAAACTGTTGAATTGCCTTACATATACGTGTTGTTTCCAAAGTGTATGCCTCTGCTCTGCA
The DNA here is from genome assembly GCA_015478945.1 of Trachelipus rathkii. Lineage (NCBI taxonomy): Eukaryota > Metazoa > Arthropoda > Malacostraca > Isopoda > Trachelipodidae > Trachelipus > Trachelipus rathkii. Next base: position 13,067 of record JABUQX010014116.1, read on the forward strand.
TTGTACCTGCGGTTCTAAAACGTTTGCAACTGCTCTTGCAACCCTGGTAGTTTTCCGAAACCTGTTGCCACTGTTCTTGCAGCACGACGTGTTCCGAAACTGGTTGCACTGGCTCTTGCAGCACTTCGCAAGCTACCATGCCACTGCTTTTGTAGCATCCGGCGGTGTTTTCCAAACTGTTTGCCAGTACTGTTCTGGCAGCACTTGAGCCCGGTTTCAACTGTTGCAACTGCTCTTGCCAGCACATGGCAGTTTCAAAACCGTGCAATATAGCATTACGTTCTGGTGTCAATTTTAAACTGTTGCAGCTGCTCTTGTAGCACGGCAATCCAATAACTGTAGCTCGCTGCCTTGCACGCATTGGCGTAACATATTAAAAATTGGTTGCATCTTGTTTACTTAGCACCATCTGGTAAGCAATAACTGTTGCATCTGCTTCTTGCACACGCCCTTGGAGGTTTTCCCAAAGTTTGTTTGCGGTTGCTCTTGCAACAACAAAAAAGAGAACACTGTCTTTTCGACAGCTAATTCTTTTATATAAATATGTGGTACCACTTTCAGGCTTTTTTCAACATGGATACCTTTTTTCCTTCTCCACTGCCTCTACTCAGAATTCCTCTCTCCCGTCATACTGCTTTCAGACATTTAACTGAAATGGTACCATCGCTTCTTTTCAAGCTTACCTCTTATCTGTGGAATTCCCTTTCTGTTCGTCTGTTTTACTTCCTTCCCTTTAATTCTCAGGTGCTTTTAATGATTGTAGTTTACCGCCTCATATCCCCTATTGTATATATTTCGTGTAGGTTTGAGCTTTAATTTTTTTTTATGACAATTTTCTTCACCACCATCCACGGGCAGAGCCCTATTCAAGAGATCTCTTTGATATAGCAAATAATAAAATATTGAATGGGTTCACCCATAGGAGTGGTATTATATGAACTATATTATATAACTATATATACTATATTATATACCATATATATATAAATATTAATATATATAATTAATAATCAATATATAATAATTTTTATATATGTTATTATGATATATATATATATACTATATATTATTATAATATTCTTGATATCACATAAGTTAGCAACTTGACTATTATCATTTGTTCTGGTGGGAGTGATTGGGTGAGAATGTGATAAGATTCATTATACTTAGAGGGTGCAGCATACGTGGGCGAGTATGGTCCGGAGTTAATATTCTTTTAGCTATGATTTTTAGCTTAAAAAATATAATGACTTTCAGTTATATACTAGCAATTACTCCGACTTCGCTTTATCATGGACTTAACATAATAAAAGTGGGGATCTTAGTTTAAGAGGTAGCTGGATGAAAACCCAGACCATCGGAAAATGTTGTTGTGTCACAATCAAAAGAATCCTCAATACAGCATCCGATAAAGTATGCGTAACCGAATTTTCCGTCGCGAGACTGGTACCGCATTCGTTAAATCGTCATATTATTATTATTATTCATTATGTATTATTTTTATTATTATTATTGTTGATTATTATTATTAATTATTATTATTAGTTATTATATATTATTTTTATCTTTATTTATTAGTATTATTATTAGTTATTATTAATTATATTAGTAGTAATTATTATAGTAGTAGTATATAGTGGTCAGCAGCAGCAGTAAGTAGCAGTAGTAAGTAGTGGATATTATTATTATTATTATCATTATTATTATTATTTATTATATTATTATTAAATTATTATTATTATTATTATTATTATTATTATTATTGTTAATTATTATTATTAATTATTCTTATTAATTTAATATATTATTATATTATTATATTTATTATCTCTCTACATTATTTTTTATTATTATATATTTTACTTTTATTATTAATTAAAATTTATTATTGCTACAATTGCATTATAATTAGTTATAAATAGTGTTTAACATTA
>JABUQX010014116.1:20000-25625 GCA_015478945.1 Trachelipus rathkii
TTATATAGTATCATATAAATATAATATATATATTATATATATATAATACTATAATATATAATATATGATTAATATATATTATTCGTCTTCAACTCAAAAATCTCATACTGTTTTAATATTTCCAACCCGGAATTGTGCAAAAAACTCTCTCTTTAATATTGAAAACTTCTGTGTTTCATAAAAAATCAATAATCTCTTCTGGTTTCTTTTATTCTTCAAAAGCTCTTTCTGTTATTTTTCAATCGAAAATATGTTAACTTTCTTTTCTTCCTTCATTTTTCTCTCCACTAGTTATCGATCCGAATAGCACAATATTCAGTTTTTGCTTCTTGTTAAGCTATAACACTATCGTTCAAACCTTTTGGTTCTAAAGGTTCTTCCTTAAATTATTATAGACGTGATTTGTCCTCTTTTTTCTTCAAATTTCAAGTCGTTTCAACTAAAAATTAATGTTCTTTTCTTCGAAGGTACCCTAAAGTACTAAAGTACTGCTTTCTCAGCTGTAAGCCCTGGAAGGGGATGCGATCCTGGATGGTATTCACTCATGTGATTCTAAAAAAGTTTTTGTGCTTCGAACTTGCACTTTTTACCTTCTCAACTCTTTGGACTCTGCTATGCTACTGCGTACTTCCTTGCCCTGCTGGACCTGTTGCTAGCGTGATCCGTCTGTCCAGAAAAAATGGACCCCCTCTCAATCCTCACAATTTATGGTCATATTTCTTTAAGCCTCTACTCTTTCTAAAGTTTTTAAATTCATACTTAACAGAAAGATTTGGAGATATCTTATTTATTCTAATCAGATATCTGAAAGCCGCCATTAATGTTTTCGTATAACACGTTCTACTGGTTATCTTTTTAATATTATCTCTGAATCTTGGGTCCTACTGGATTTCTTTTTTCTCTTCTCTCTGGTTCTTGGGTTCTGTTGGTTATTTTCTTTCTTTTCTCTCTGATTCTTGGGTTCTGCTGGTTATCTTCTTTCTCTTCTCTCTACTTCTTGGGTTTTGCTGGTTATCTTTCTTCTTTCTCTACGCTCTGATTTGGGTTCTGTTGGTTATCTTCTTTCTCTTCTCACTGATTCTTGAGTTCTGTCGGTTATCTTCTTTCTCTTCTCTCTGATTCTTGGGTTCTGCTGGTTATCTTTCTTCTTTCTCTACTCTCTGATTCTTGGGTTCTGCTGGTTATCTTCTTTCTCTTCTCTCTGATTCTTGGGTTCTATTGGTTATCTTCTTTCTCTTCTCACTGATTCTTGGGTTCTGCTGGTTATCTTTCTTCTTTCTCTACTCTCTGATTCTTGGGTTCTGCTGGTTATTCATCTTCTTTTCTCTTCTCTCTGAATTCTTGGGTTCCTGCTGGTTATATCTTCTTCTTCTTCTCTTGATTTAACTCCTCTTGATTATCTTCCGCTTCTCTTCTTTCTGATTCTTGGTTCTGCTGGTTAATTCTTCTTCTTTCCTGTCATCTTTCCCTTGGGCTCTCTGGTTATTGATAACTCTCATCTTTGGCATGTGATTCTCTACTGGTTATCTTTCTTTTCTCTTCTCTCTGATTCTTTGGGTTCTACTGGTTAACTTTCTTCTTTCTCTTACTCTGATCTTGGGATTGCTGGTTAATGCTTCTTTTCTTTTCTCTTCTGATTCTTGTGTTCTGTTGTATCTTCCTTCTCTCTCTCTTATTCTAGTTTTTTTTCTGGTTATCTTCTTTCTCTTCTCCCTGAGTCTTGGGTTTTGCTGGTTATCTTCCTTCTTTCTCTACTCTCTGATTCTTATGTCTGCTGGTTATTCTTCTTTCTCTTCTCTCTGGTACGTGGATTCCTACTGGTTATCTTGCTTTCTCTTTCTCTCTGGATTCTTGGGTTCATGCTGTGTACTTTTTCTCTTCCCTGATTCTTGGTTTCTCTTGGCTATCTTCTCTCTTCCGTCTGATCTCTTGGTCAAGTTGGTTATCTTCTTTCTCTTTCTCGTCCTGATTTCTTGGGTTCTGCTGGTTATCTTCTTTCTCTTATCTCTGATTTTTAGTACGGCTTTCGTAAAAAGCGCTTTTCTTCTCTCTATCTTGGGTTCTGCCTGGTTTATCTTCCTTTCTTCCCTCTCTCTGATTCTTGGGTTCTTCTGGTTATCTTCTTTCTCTAACTTCTCTGATTTTGGGTTCTTGCTGGTTATCTCTTTATTATCTTATTTATTTCCCTCGTGATCTTTTTATTATTTTCCCCGTGATCTTTTTATTTATTTTCCACGTGATCTTCTTTAATTTTTTTTTCTTGTGATCTTTTTTAGAAGGATCACATAGCTCTAAAAAGCTAAAAAAGCTTAAAAAGGTTGACAAGCTTAAAGAGCTTAAATTTTCTTACAGCGCTGCTTCCTGAAGGGTTTTGAAATTTATTGTAATTTATCTTTCGATTTAATTTTAATTATATTTTTGAATTTTTAAAACTATACTAAACATTAGAAATTATTAACATCATCTAATGAACTAGATTAAAAAAAAAACATGAAGTAACCTAATCAACTCACACATCTGATCTGTAGTGTTCCTTCCACACAGCTCTCGCTTTGAAAAGGGAAAATCTAGGGTTTTTTTTCGTCTTAATAATTCTCCTCTCTTCCTCTCCCTTCTTCCCTTCTCTTCCCTGCTCCCTCTCCCCTCCCTCTCTCTCCTCTCCCTCTCCTCTGCCCTCTCCCTCTCTCACTAACCTTCTCCAACTCTTTTAAAACAGTCGATTGATAGCATCAACTACTTTCCCTAACATCTTTCTGCAGAAAAATCTCATCTTTTCTGTCTCGTCCAACATATTGTTCCCCCCAGTTGACAGCTATGCTCAGGTTACATGTACTTAACGGTTAAGCCTATTTTCTTAACCTGCCTTTGACTCTACACTTTTTAAGCGCTGTGCATCGGAAACATTTGAGAATTTCCCCACCTAATCTGCTGGAAGTTGCAGGCTGTTTTCTTACATCATTCAGGGGAAACATAAACAAGGATATATATATAATATTATATATATATATATATAATTATAATATATATATATATTATTTATATATATATATATTATAGTATATATTATATATATACATATTATATATATATATATATATATATTATATATATATATATATGTATATATATATAATAATTATATACTATATATATATATATATATTATATATATATATATTATATAGATAATATTATATATATATATATATATATATAATATATATATATTAGTATATATTATAATCATATATGTATAATTTCGTGAATCGATACTTTGCTTCGCTAGTATGAGTCGATGGAAAAAACTATTGCGGAAGAGCTTGAGAGTATGGTGCCACTCTGGCTGCATACCTAGAATTTCTTAGGCAAAAGTAGCCAGGTATATACCTTTGGTTCTTCAACTTCATTAACTGGCATAGGAACTATACAGGCCCGATCCTGTGTCTTTTCCTTCTATTTTCTCATTTCCCTTCGATAGGAACACCGCAAAGGCGAGAGTCCCTAAACGGTATAAATCTCGCCCCGTAGTTATTACGCATTTTCCTATGCAACCGCCACAGGTCTGGGCATACGAGGGAGCTTGGGAACGCCTCATTCCGTCTTCTCAGCTCACCTGGTGCAGTTAGTGCATAATAGTATTGCTAAAGTGAAACTATTTTAATAGAGGGGTTTAAATATCTAAAGTAAACTATATAAACTATTTTATAGAGGGGTTTAAAATATTTTAAAGTAATAAAATATATATAAAGAAAGAACTAACAAACGCATAGGCGTATATCTTAAACATATATATAAATATATGATTATATACTTTACTTATATATATGTATACAGTATTGTATATATTTTATATATATATTATATTATATATCTATATAAATATATATATATATATATTTATATAGTTATATTATAATAATATATATATAATATATATACATATATATTATAATATTATATATATAATTATATATATATATGTTTAATTAAATATCTAATTATAATGATTTATTGCGTACAGAGCACATACATAAATCTATGCAGAAAAAAATATGAGTAATTAAACAAAGACTTATTGTACGAAGGAGTGTTTAGTGAAAGTGAAAAACGTTACTGCATATCTTATCCAGATGAATAGTGAAGTGAAAACGTTACTCCTGTCTAGCCAGAGGAATCCTCAGCAGATATTTGCAAAAATGAAGTTTTAAGAAATGGCGGGAGGTAACAAGTCAATCAAAATCTGTACTTCATCAGCATAAAGATTTATTAAATAAATGAGTTCAAATTGTAATAATAATAATAATAATAATAATAATAATAATAATAATAATAATAATAATATAATAATAATAATAATAATAATATAATAATAATAATAATAATAATAATAATAATAAACATACAATAATCAGAATAATAATAATAATAATAATAATAATATTATAATAATAATAATAATAATAATAATAATAATTATTATAATAATACCAATGATATGTAATAATTAGGTAGGATGATTTATTGTTGTTATATAATTTTTTAGGTCTTTTTTTTTTATTTCTCTGGAGTCTATGTTATATGTTTTATCTACGATATTGATGGATGGTAGGAATATGGGTAGGAGTGAATGGTTGTTAGTTTATTAAATTGTTCGTTATTTCCTATGCATAATTGCTTTGTTTGAAATACATGCCTTATTTCGTACTTTATTGGCCACAACAACAAGTTTATTTAATTAAAAATCAGGAGTGAAAACTCTCCTCAATAATTAATGCAGAAAAAGTGAAAGCCTTTTACAAATAATAATATTAGGAGGCGAGAATCCTCCCTTGAAAATTGTCGTTACGTCTGGTGTTGATTTATTGATAGGTATCTGGTATCTAAATGCTTTAAGCGGCCAGGCCGCCGATGAGTTCCAACCCTTGTTTGAAGGACCTATTAGCTTCACTACAATTGCCTGGTATAAGTCGTAGAAGAAAGAGTCTTCAGGTTACGCAATAAAAAAATATTCATCGTAGTTGATACAGAACCAAAACAGAGTAAAATAAGCGAATAAGGAGTAAAGCAACACAACGAAAATTGTTGCAGAATTATACTGGAATAAAAAGTAAACCAAGAAAGACAACGACAAAATTGACGCCCTTGCTACAGGATGTAAATTTACAGAAGAATCTTTTGATGTCAGTATCGCAGTATCGCCAATTTAGACAAAACTGCCGACCTAGCAGTCAGGATTAAATCTGAATCTTCATTCACATGTAGTCAGAAGAAAGAATAAATTGGATTGCCGTCGAAGTGGCAAGAAATTGGATAAAATACGCAGTCAGATCATGAAAGTAGTAAATTGTAATAAAAAACAGTCTTGAAGGGGTATAAGGAGTATAATTTCCAAAGAGGATAATTAGTTGCAAATAAAACTAGGTCAATAAGCAGTGCATATTATAGTCATGGGATTAGCGTCCTTTAAAAAATTAACTAACCCCGCTTTTTGCATAAAACCCAAAGGACGTGTCTCCTCATCACTTCAGCGCCAAAACAAGTTTGGTCGACAGTCAAAAACGCAGAGAAAGGCCTCCCCAAAAAAAAACAGATTCGTTGCAACCGCAAAGAATCAAAAAACAGCTA
>JABUQX010014117.1:0-25000 GCA_015478945.1 Trachelipus rathkii
CAGAGAGATATATTTACCGCGCGAGATTATTATATAATATTACTTACAATTGAGGAATTATTTATTATAATTATTCACTATATTCTTGTGTTGCTGACAAGTTTCTAGTGTTAGACATTTTCGTTAATGGAGAGAGAGAGAGAAGTGAGATATCGAGATAGAGAGCAGGGAGAGAAGAGAGAAAAGGAGCATAGGCCAGAGACAGAGAGAGGGACTCAGCACATGAGGCCACCCGCAAGAAGGCAGCCAACACCCCGGGCACCCCGCAAGGTGCGATCCCGCCGCGTCCGGCGCCGCCGCGTCAGGGGCTGGCGCGATAATTGGCGTTCCCGGCCCGCCGCGTGCGCACCTGCCAGGCGGGAATATTCCCACGCGCGAATTATTAATTTAGAACACACATACACACAACTGCACACATACACAACACACACACCACACACACACACGACGCACACTCATTACACATATAACGTATAATTTATTAAAAATTTATTTTTATTTTTATTATTATACTTAGTCTTATTTACTTCATGCCTATTGTTATTAATTTTAGAACAACAACATACACAAACACACATAACACACCCAACAATCACACACACACACACACACACACACTCAGCAGACGCACACTCACTTACACATATAGCGTATAATTTTCTTAAACATTTTATTTTTATTTTATTATTATACTTAGTGTTATTTACTTCATGCCTATGTTATTATTATTTAGAACAAACATCGCAAACACACTCAACACACACACACATACATAACAACACTTACACATACGCTTGATGCCTCAACTTTGATCCTCAACTTTGATGCCTCAGCTTTTGATGTCTCAGCTTTGATGTCCTCAGTTTGATGCCTCAACTTTGAATGCTCAGCTTTGATGCCTCAACTTTGACACCTCAGCTTTTGATGCCTCAGCTTTTGATGGCCTCAACTTTGAAACTTAGCTTTGGTACCTCAGCTTTAGTGGTTCATTTTGATGACGCAATCTTGATGGGTCATCTTGATACCACCTATATTGATGTTTCAGCTTATAAGCAGTTACACTTAACCATAGACACTTACACTTACACTTATACATCACATACATTAATATCTCTTATTCACACATACACCAAACACATAGACACTTACGTTCACCCCTAGACACTTACACACACCCCACACACATATATATATATAATATATATATATAATATATATATATATATATATATATATATATATATATATATATATATTATATATATATATATATATATATATTTCATTCGCGCGGAATATTGCCTGCGGGCGCACGCGGCCGGGCGGGAACGCGAAATATTGCGCCTGCGGGCGCACGCCGCGGCGGTTAAAATAATAATAATTGCGCCTGCGGGCGCAGCGGCGGGCGGGGACTGCGGCGGGACGCACGCTGCGGGTGCGGGGTTGGCTGCCTTTGCGGGTGGGGGTCATGCTGACCTGGTGGTTAACTTATGAACTAGTGAATTAATTTATTATCTATTCTAGTGAAATTAATAATTAATTCTCATATCAAGGTATTTATTATAAATATGATATAAACGCTTAGTAAAAATAAAACACTTTTTATTACAAATCAGATAACTTGTGCACCGTTAACAGCTAAAATGACTATGATTGTTTAAAATGAGTTTGGTCTAAAAGAGATAATAAAACACACACCATGCTCAAATACAAGTTTAAAGACACAACGTTAATTTTCAAAAGACGATAAAATAATTCTCAGACCAATCACATACGAGGTCTATAGAGATAAGGATTACCCCGACCAATCACAATTAAGGAAAACATTTCCTTTTTACCCTGCTTAAAGGATCTTTTCCGATCCCGCATGTTTCAGTTTGAAATATATTATAGGAAGTTTAATAGAATGATTCTTGTCGATACGGAAATGAGGATATGACTAGATAGGAGAGTGAGAGAAGAGAGTTAAGTAAGAGGATCGCATAAAGTGAGATTATACCGATAAAGGGCTATAGAATCGAAATAAATTTAAGAGCCTAAATTTTAGGCCTAACGTTAGTTATTGCACCACAGTATTACAGAAAAAGGTAGTTAACTAAAAGAATGAGGAATAAATTGATTTAGTGAGAGGGGAATGTAGAGAGTAGGAGGAGGAGACGATGATGAGATGACGGAGCACGACGCACGAGAGAGAGATAAGAGAACGAGAGAGAGAGAGAAAAGAGATTGAAGTCGTAAGAGTAACGAGGAGATAGAAGAGCAAGAGAGAGAGAAGGGAGCAGTTTCGGTATCGTGTAAGGAGTGCGGGGTTGTTGTGTTTATCTCGAAATGGAGAAGTTAGTCAGTGTAAACATGAGATAAAAGTAAATGAAGATAAAATAATAATGAGGGAATAATGAGAGAATGAGAAAGTATTAATATAATAAGAGATAAAAAAGAACCATGAGGAAAAATTTTGAGAGAAATTGAAAATAGAGAAGCAAGTAGCAAGATCACAGTATCAAAAAGCTCTAAAAATAAGTATAGTATATGAATAATAAAAATCACTATAAACTTGAGAATGAAAATGAAGAGAGCATGGTAAATGTATAGAAGCGAGAGGATGAAGAAGAGAGAACGAGTTTATGGTAAGATGATGAGTTAGAGTACTTATTGAACAGCTAAGAGCAAGGAGTATAAAGACGAGATAAGTCATGAGAGACGGAGAAGAGAAGATGCATAGGCTCGTGATAGAGGGGGATAGGGATGAGCTAGTACTGATTTACTGAAGTATTATTGCTTTAAGGATACGTAAAAGATGCAATGTTATGAATAAAATTTACATGAAAGAGTAGTACTAACGTTATTTGTTAAAAATATGAGTAGTGAATATAAAAGAGATTGTAATGAAGAGAGAGACGAGAAGAGAGTAGTAAGAGTTAAGAAAGTGAGAGAGAAAGTTATTGATTCAAAGAGATATATGGATGTAGATTTGAATAGGATAGAAGAGTATGAGAGAAGACACGATTGAAAAATAAGATGAGTTTAGTTATAGAGAGAGATGTTAGAATGAGTAAATTGAAGTAAGGAGATGTAGACATGATTTAATTAAAACATAAAGAGAGTTTTAGAGGCAGACACTAAGATTATACGTTAATATGTGGTAAGTGAGTGTGGCGTGTGTGTGTTGTGTGTGTGTGTGTGTGTAGTGGTGTGTGTGTGTGTGTGTAAATCTGGGTGTGCGAGTGTAAGTAACTCTGTGTGTAAGTGAAATCTGTTGTGTGAGTGTAAGGTATTTTACTGATTTTGTAAATCTGGTGTGTGTGTAAATAAATCTGTGTGGAGTGTAAGTGAAATCTGTGGTGAGTGTAGGTAAATCTGTGTGTGAGTGGTAGTGTCTAGGATATAAATGAAAGTGTGAATACGAAGAGGTGAATGGTGTGTATAAGCAGTATCATAGTGCATGTGTGTATAAGAATGGCAGAGTGTGTGTGTGGTGTGTGTGTGGTGTGTGTGTGGTGTTTGTGTGTGACAGAAGGCATGTGGTATAAGTGTAAAGTGTAAGTGTGCTATAGGGTAAATGCTAAGTTGTCCATAGTGAATGTGTGTATAAGTGTCATAGTGAAATTGTGTAATAAGTGTAAGTGTGGGCGTGTGTGTGTGTAGTGGTGTGTGTTGTAGAGTGTGATTGGTGCCGTGTGTATGTGTGTCTAAAAATAATAACAATAGGTCTGAAGTAAATAACACTAAGCTTGAGTAAGAGAATAATAAAATTAAAAATAAAATAAAAATAATAAAAATAATAATAAAAAATAATAAAATAATAATAAAATAAATAAAAAGTATTAAAAATCAAAATAAAAACGTAATGTTAAATAAATATATGAGTTAAAGCAAGTGAGAACAAAGTTTTAGCAGTAAAGCAGAGAGTTAAAGGCAGTAAAGCAGAGGAGTTAGACAGCATCACACAGCAGAGAGTTTAAGAAGAGTAAAGCAGTGGAGTTAAAGACAGTAAAAACTATGAGTTAAAGCAGTAAAAACAATGAGTTAAAGCAGTTAAAGCAGTAAAACAAAAGCATACATAAGCGCCCCTAGGTGTTAGGTACACCTCTATTGATTTACCTGATTTACTGCTTTAAGGTATGTAGAACGTATAGAGTAAATATATGATGTTGAAAGCAGTAAAGCATATATAAGTAAAGGCAATAAATACATGAGTAGAAAAAGCATAGAAGAGCAATGAGTTGAAAGAGCAGATAGAAGCAGTAAAAAAGCATAGCTAATCCCACCCCGCTCAGAGGAGAGAAGAGGAAAGGTGTTAAGGTAACAGCGAGTTGGGAGTACTGATTTACTGCCTTTAGAGTATGTAATGCTAATAAATAGTGAGTTAAAGCAGTAAAAGAGAACATATAAGTTAAAGCGGTAAAACATGAGTTTTTAAGAGGAAGTAAAGCAGTAAGGCAGTAAAACAAACGCATACTAACGCCCCCTAGGATGGTTAGGTAGACACACCTCTATTGATGTATACTGATTTAGTGCGTTAGAGGATGAGTGATAATGAAGTTAATGTAGTTATAAGAATTTCGTAGAGAGTTAGTAGTAAAATAAGATGTTTATATATCGAGGCTACTCCTGGTTTAGTTTTTCGTTCTTACATACAATTATTTAAGAGATTTATAGATATAAAAGTGAGTAAGTAAAAAAGATATTAAGTAAGAAAAATAGTGTTAATGAATATATGTGTTAAATAATAGGTCTGTGATTGAGTTACAGTTTAGGTTCGCGAAAATGTTTTAATAAAAAATGCTTAAGCATGAAATAAAAAATGAATGACTTATAGTATACATATATTTTTCATTCGCGGTCGCGGGACGGCACCTGCGGGTGCGGTTCGTGGGACTGTCACCGTGAGATAATGACCTGCGTCCTGGTTATACAAGGCTATGAAAATAGTTAGACGCATTAAGAGATAACTCTGTTCTTTGAATGTAGGGAGAGATGGAGCAATCAAAGATGACTTTCATAAGATGATCATCAATATAGATGGTCGTCAAAGGATGACGGGCATCAAGATGACGTCATCAAAGACGAAACCTTCAGAAGTTGAGAGAGCAATCAATGGGAGGCATTTATGATGGAGGACACTCAAAGTTTGCGGCCATCAATGCTGAGGCATTTATCTGGGCATCAAAGTTGTAGGCTTGAAAATATCGAGTGTAGGTGAGTGAGTAAAGTGTAAGGTGAGTACTGCGTGTGGGTGTGAGTGTAAGTGTATATGGTTTAAGGTAATGAAAGTGTCTATGGCGAGTGTAAGCGCTTAAGAAGTGTCCATAGTGTGTATGAAAAGTGTTTAGAAAAAGACATGAACTATAGTAGGAAGCATCCTAAGCAGGTTGTAATGAAAGAGCACCAATCGAATCCTCATGAACCTTATAAGACCTTAGGGGTACACACCATAGGAAATTAGGGGGCTATTCGGGGCTCAGGGGAGGCAGGAAAAGGCTTGAAAAAAGTGCACTCAGTTGGCAGAATGTGGACTCAGCTTGAGCACTCTGTGGCACTCCTTGGCACTTCATTGGGCACTCACTTGGCACTCATTGCACTCATTGGGATCCATGATAGCCTCATTGGCACCCACCTGGCACTCATCTAATACTCCTAGAACACTAATAGAGAACCATAGCACGAGAATACTTCTTACGGTGATGGGAACAAATCAAAAGCAATCAAGTTAGCTTGTCAAAATTGAACCCATGGTAATATGAAGGCAAGGTCATCGAAATATCATGGTCAAAGCAAGGATTAAGACATCAAAAAAGCGGTCTAAGTCCATAAAGGAAGGACAAAAAATTAGCGTGGGCAAAAATTGACCCCATGTATCTGTGAAGGGTGTGTATGTGTGTGCGCGAGCGGCCGGTGTGGTTGTATAAGTGTAAATGTAAGTGCTAGTATCTAAGTGTCATAGTGAATGTCTGTATAGGTGTAAGTGTGTGTGTGTGGTGGGGTGATGTGTGTGTGTGTGTTGTGTGTGTGTGTAGGTGTTCAAGTATAGGATAGATCCATAAATGCGTTCAGTTAGGAACGAAATATGTGACGGGTGGCCACGAGTGGTAAAAATTAGCAAGTGGGCCAAAAATGACGCATGGTATATGGCAAGGTCACAGGCGAAATATCATGGTCAAATCAAGGCCAAAACATCAAAAAAGGGCCTAAGCCCCTAAAGGAAGGGAAAATAAATTACGTGGGTAAAAATTGACCCATGAAGGACAAAAAAATTACCCGTGGGGTCAAAATTGACCCATGGTATACTGGGTCAAACTTTGGGAGCCATAAGGGAAAGTTACAAAAAGGTTAAGAGCATCAAAAATTAGGCTAAAGCCCCTAAATGAAGATGCAAAGAATTACAGTGGGGACAAAAATGACCATGGTCGAAAAATTAGGGGCGTAAAATAGGGGGGGCAATACGTACAACGGTTGCTTACGCAACCGTTTGGCGCAACCCTTCTTCGAAGGGTTGCCTAAAATCAGGGTTGCCGAAAAAATTGGGGGTTGCCAAAAAATTAGGGTTCTCAAAAAATTAGGGTTCTCAAAAATTTGGGTTCTCAAAAAAAATTGGGTTTCTCAAAAAATTTGGGTTCTCAAAAAAATTGGGTTCTCAAAAAATACGGGTTCTCAAAAAATCCGGGTTCTCAAAAAATCCGGGTTCTCAAAAAATCCGGGTTCTCAAAAAATACCGTGGGCCAAAAATGACCCATGGAAGACCAAAGGGTTGGTCGAAAAAAAGGTAAAGGCCCAAAAAGGTAAAGGCCCAAAAAGGTCAAGGTCAGGTAAAAAATTTGGGCTCAAAAAAAGGGTCAGCCCAAAAAGTAAAGGTCAAAAAAAGGTCAAAGGCAGGTAAAAAATTGGGAAGGCAGGTAAAAAATTGGGCTCAAAAAAGGTCAAGGGAAGGTAAAAAGCGCTGTGGTCAAAATGACCAACACGTCCAATATGGTAGCCCTACTACTTATAAGGAATAAATATATTGAAGATCTACTGGATAATCATTCGCAAATCAAAAATACCACAAACACTCAAAAATGAGCACAAACAATACGACCTTCGATTAAATTATATTTATAAATATAAAAAATAAACATTGAAGTTCTACTGGATAATTATTCGCAAGTAAAGTACCACACACTAAAAAAAGACCACATATACCTCAATCTTCGATTAAGAACGTTAGCGAACTGACTCAATTTATTTTAATTTTAGGCTATTATTCTCCCATGGTATTTGTCTGCGGAAGAGAGAGAGAGAGAGAAGAGAGAGAGCAGAGAGAGAAGAGAGAGAGAGAGAGAGGGGGAGAGAGAGAGAGAGAAGAGAGAGAGAGGAGCAGAGAGAAGAGAGAACTTAATTGTACAAATACGTATCAAATATCTCATAGAGATAATATAAACTTTTTAACTATTTAATTAATATATAAAATCATAATCATAAAAATAAATTTCAGAGAGAGAAGAGAGAGAGGAGAGAGAAGCAGAAGAAAAAGAGGGAAGAAAAAAGAAAAGAAGGAAAGAGAGAGGAGAGAGAGAAAAGAGAGAGAGAGAGAGAGAGAGAGAGAGAGAGAGAGAGAGAGACTTAATTGAAAATACGTATATGACTAGTGATAAAATACATTTTTAACTATTTAAAATTAATATATGAAAATACATAAATCATAAATAAATTTCAGAAAAAATATATTAAACAATAACTTTTACAGAAAATACTCCAAATCCCGAGAGATCGAATTAAAACAGTTTCTCTTGCTCTCCGTTTCTTCGACTAAATAATGCAGCAGCCACCTAACTAAATTCTTGTAATATACGCGTTTCCTTATGCATTCTCATTTACTTTGCGAGTCTTCGTTTACTTATAAATTATTGTTAGGTTATCTTATTTGGGGGGTTCTGCCTGGGCCCATTATGAGACTCATGCGAAGTTCTGTATAACCCTCTAAAACATAAAAGACGAATTATTCATGGCTCCTGATAATGTTCCGTAAATAAAATTTCTTAACAGTAACAACTAAATATATTATTTACTTAAAGTACATTGGACAAGACATTATATTATGAAAATATTAATGTGCCTTTAGAGTATATATAGTATGTTACTGTTAAAATTTCTGAAATCATAGAAAATGTCTTATTATTTTTGGAGGTAGAGCAGAGTCTCACTATGCAGATGACCGGCTATTATATATATATATATACAGAATTCTAAAGTATCGTATCGTAGCAACTACTAAATTAAAAGATAACCAACTAAATAATTATAATAATTATAATGATATACTCGCTAAAAGTAAATGACTATATGCTAAACTGAATGAATGGAGTATAACAAGAATTAGTTAGTGGCTGCTGCTATATTGAGTCGTAATAGATATAACTCGAGAGTAAGCCTATAGATATAGATAATATAGCATGTTATTTATTATTTACTGATAAATTTGTGAGGATTATGTGGATAATGAGAGGTAAATTTATATTCTGTTGAGAAATATAAGTTGAATTTTCTCGGTGGTTAATATACTGATCCCTTAATTGATTATTTACAGAGAGCACTGAGAGAGCCACTAAATAAACTCTTCATACATTGGGAGTGATGTAAATTTATTCAGATTGTCGTATATTCTTAACTATTTATTATCATTAAAACACGTTTATAGCTCGTGAATATATAAATATGATATTATCTAATATATCTACATATTCTTACTCAGTGGAGACTAGAATATATATTAAGAGTGAGAAAATTAGCATAAGGATTAAAAATGTAGATAATGCTATAGAATTAAAGTATGTTAACAATTACACTAGCGAATCATTAAACTAATACACTGTAAAGACTATACAATTATATGTACGATAATACTCAATTCATTATCAAATTAAGAAAATAAATTTAAGAATACTTCCGACGAATAAATGCAAATAATAAAAAATATAAATTATCACTAAAAAATAAAAATCCTCATCGTACAATCATCTCAACTCACCTCATGCTTCTCCATCAATTCGTAAACATAAATGAAATGAACCAATTTTAATTGTATGACATTTTTAGTACATTTATGTATAATTGAATGAAACGTGATTAAAATTACAAATATAAAATTAATATAACGCTTGGGCACAAGTTATTATATACGTAAATCTATTCAAAATAGGCACGATAATTATAAGATATATTCCGCCCAATAGATAATAATAATATATAGATAAATGCATCAAATCACATATATTTCAATGAGATTACATGAGATTAAAACCCAGTCAATCCATAATAAATAATAATAGATAAATGAAAATAATGAATAATCAAGAATTCAATAACTATGACTAAATTACATGTCACAGTTACATTTAATAATAAAATCGAATACGACCCAAAATACAACATTCGCCTCATAATATTCATACACTAATCGCAATGTTTAACCTACCAATCCCACTTCACAACTCAAGCGGAATAAGCAAGACGCTATACACGCACACAAGTCAATACACACCGATTAACTATGTACACGAGATAGTTGGTTGTTCATCTCAAATCGTGTTGTAGTCGGGACAGAGCGTGAAGTGATATTTCAGAGGGGACGGAGCGACTGTGTACTATAATACAACACGATTGCTACTGATGCCACCCATTTTCCTTTAATGATGTGTAAAAAGTTTGCAAGACTTGAGAGAAGTTAAGTGTTTACGCGAGTGGGATGATCGCTCTCTGGATATGCGCAATGGTCCCGGATTTCCTGGATGTGTTTCCGGGTTGGGTGGCTCCACGGAGGCCCGTTCTGAAACGAGAAATTACGCCTTCATGCTTTCAAATTCTGATCGTCGAGTCTCGCAAAGGATAGTTCCTCCTACCCTCTATGTAGTAGCGCGCTTCTGCGGTGACACTTAAGTCTGCCATACCTGACATTTTCGATAATCACATCCGTACCACTGGAATCGCTTATCAGCAATCAACTCATCGTCGGGGCTAGAATCCACGATTCTTCGTACGCACTCCAGCACTGCGCTCTCCTCTCTATAAAGGAAGTGGAAAAGAAAAAGAAATTATGGCCAAATAAGAGGGCGCACACTTAGGAACGAAATTAAGTTTGAATTCTATGAAATGGGAGGAGGGTAATGTGGACAGCAGTCAAGCAATCTTGTTACCTAAGTCAGAATTTTAGATAGATCTGTGGTTTAGGAGCGGCGAAAGAAACAGGGGGATTCTGAGATAAATTGAAAGTTCACGCGACAGGATCTGAAGAGGTGGAGAAGTTTTATGCGCACGAAATCTGGTCCTCAAATTATAAGGAGCTTTGGAAGAACTGCCTATTCAAACATGATAGAAGCGGGGACGGGAAACATCGATTCTTGCCCTTGATCATAGAATTTTCCGTAGATAGCACGATTTCTCGGAGTTGGAAACCCGGGTCCGAAATCTCGAGCACTAATCGTTGTATGTTAATTCCCCGAGTACAATAGACATAAAATACTACTAAGCTTGTGATACGCGTAGCGGGAATGACAAAGCTGAAGAAGTATTTGTGAAACCAGGAATAGTAAGAGGGAAGGATTAATCTACGGATATGTAGAAGTACGGCGAAAGCGCCATTGGTTGTTATGTTGATAGTTACATTCACTGAGACAGGAGGAGGCGTCTGTCTTGGGGCTTTTCTGAGTTCCATGCGTTCGAAATTTATATTTGGGTCGTTTATTTGTTAAGAATAGTCCCAGAAATACTTCGTGCAGCGTGTGTTGAGTGTGGGAGTCCTTTCTGAAATCGCACGCACAGCAATTCCCGTCAAGAGGGTATCTGTTCTGCGGTTAAAATAAGGTGGTATTTGACGCAGAGGCGGCGGGCAACCTCGTTACCCATCTGAAATGGTTCCCACCAGGATAGGATCATGATGTGTGAGAAAGCATTTGCAAAGGCTGGGCCGAGTCTGCGATCCCATCTCACCATGCCACTTCGATCTGTTTCAGGTGAAGAAGTTGTTAAATAAGGAAGATGGTGTCCCATTCCGTGGCAATTGTAGAGTCTTTTTTGACTGAGTAGAGTTCACTCACAATTAAATTTTAGAGCGGCGATCTATCTTGGGATGGTGAGATTATTGTTAAATTCCAAGATGGACTGAGTCGAATTAATGTTTGATAGTTTCCACGCCAATCTGGAGATGTCTTTGTGTGTAATAGGTGACCTTTCACTATATCATAAACTGGCTCACATTGAAACAGCTGATCGACCATGTACAAACTCCTTCAACTTCCTCTGCTTCACATTCACATGAAGTGGATAGCTATCTCATATTGTGAAGAGGTTGTTAGTGATGGTTTTTGAGAGTAAGCGACACTCTAACAAAATTTTGGCGCAGTTTGTAGGTCGGTCCCAGATATTGACTCGGCTCTCCTTGTTTTGACTGAAAAGGAGGCACGAGTGGGCCGTCGATGGTTGGCGGTCTGAATGGATCTCATGCTTTTCTGGGGTGGTTGATCTTGAATGCGGAGTTTCTCTGTTACTGAGGCCCGTCTTTGTACAGGAATACGCAGGTTGGCCGTGCTTTTCTATTAATTTGTTCGTATACACCCCATCTTGTCCCCTCATGATCACTCCATCTTAGCTATTTCCTCTCTTCATGAGGATCCTCTCTGCACTTCCGGGTTCTTTACGGAGGCGCCAGTGACGCTTTGTACAGCGATGTTTCGACACAATAAGTAGCAAGGGTTCAACTGGTTGGTCTCTCTCGTCCGTAAATCTTTTGCGTCTGCGCTTCTTCCCCTTTCCTCCTCTCGGGCGCTGCATCCCCCGGCTCTCTCCCAGGTCCTTCTTACGGAGCTCTCTGAACTTTTGGGCAGCAGACCTTCTCCCATACGGCCACGCAGGTCTCCTTGAATCGTGTCATTAGATCCTAAAAGAGATCAAAATCGATGTATGGGATAGGACACATGGTACCTGTGCAGCTGGGGGATTCTCCTGTGTATCACCGAGATATATATATATATTACAGTTAGATATGGACTATAAATGGATGAACATATATTTAGTAGAACTTACGCATATTAGTAGGGTGTGCGGCCGGTTAGGAATAGTGAAAGCTTTAATAGTAATCAAAGACATAAATCCTACTTTAAGAAGAATTCCACCAAGTTAAAGTTTATCCATAAAAAAAAGGAAAGTTAGGTCAGCGACCGGTTAGGGATAGTAAATAATTTAGTAAATTTTAAATACTAAGAATCTTACTTTATAAATCCAATTTTTCACAAAGTTAACGTAATTATAGGAAAACGAAGTTAAGTTAGGTCTGCAGCCAGTTAGGAATGGCAAATACTTTAGTAAATCTTAGATATTTAACATCTAATTTTATAAACAATTTTTCCCCAAAATTAAAATGATTGTAGAAAAACAAAGCTATGCAAGGTCTACTGCCGGTTAGGAATGACAATTATTTTAGTAAATTTTAAAATACTAATCATCCGTCTTTAAAAACAAAATTTTCCTAAAGTTAAAATACTTATAGGAAAACAAAGCTATGTTAGGTCTGCAGCCGGTTAGGAATAGTAAATACTTTCGTAATTTTAAATATTGAGCATCCTACTTAAAAAAAATATATTCACAAAGTTAAAATAATTATTGGAAAACTTTAAACTATTGTTTAAAGTGAGTTGGGAGGAAAACAAATATATATAGAATTTAAGTGGGTACAGATGCTTGTGGAAAGGGAGTTTCCGGAGGTATATTTTAGAGTTTATTGTCTATAAAAAGTAAATAAAATAACTGGTGAATGTAATATTGATTTTGGAATTCTTGGTTCACATACTACCGGAGTGGAAACGGCTCAGATGGGATTAGGGTCGTATGGGTCTCTTTGTAAGAGAATGAGAGTAGAATGTATAGATCCTTTCATGGAGATAGGGTCCAAGTGAAAATATGAATTCGGTTCTAGAAGGTTTTGGCTTAAGGGGAATGATGCGTTGTGTGTGGCTATGATTTTACTATCTATAAATATATAAAGGTCTTGCATAATCTTAGTAAGTATAAGACGACTTAAGGGAGTATATAAATACATGCGCGTCAGAATCGCAAGTATGTGTGCGTGGATATAAGGTTGTGGTGTGTATGGTTGTTGAGAGCAAAGTTTTTTTAGGTTATATGTATAGTTTTACTTTATTATATCCGAATGGATATCTTTCTGATAGCTTGAGATTGCAAACTTATGCCTTAAATAAATGTATTAACTTTTGTTTTCTCGTAGGCGGGGTCGACCTTGGTTCCGGTGTGTCAATGTTGTTCCATTAATTTTTGGAAATGGTAGCGCATCGCGGTATCTTGAAGACAGTTTGATTTTGGTACTAGGTATGCTGTTTTGCTTGGGTTGCTGTCCAAAATAACATTTTTAGATGGTGTCTCCTTCTAGGTTAATAAGACCTCTTTTTGCTTATAGGGCTATCCTGGGAGAGCGTTTTTTTGAACTATGACATTATCCATGGATCTTGTTTAGAAAGTTTTCCAAAGTCCTTGGGTTTTCATGAATAGGAGTTAATGATTCAGTTTTGGTGAGAGAGTCGGGTTTGGTATGATTCTTTGCTCTATAATCTATATTTTATTATGTTATTCTATTTGTTTGCAATAAATATTACTTTTTTGTTGGACATACTCTAATAGCCAATTCTTTAGATTGCACCGTCCTTCGGCATTCCATGTTATCCTGTATAGTGCTCGGCTCAGTTGTTTATCATCTTTCGTTTGTCATGTGTGTTTTGCTATGAATCCTGGGTATATTCTGTACTTCATTTTTGCTTCCTCTTCTGAGAGAGTCCAAGTAGTTGTCACGCATTCAAGGATGATCCAAAAAGTGAGCAGTTTTTCTGGGGAAGGAAAAATAATATGGCTTTATAGGAATGTCCTCTGAGCAGTATTTTATCTTATGTTTAATTAAGTTCAATAATAAAGTGTTTGTGCTGTTGCATTTTTAAGACCTTTTTATTTTTAAAATTTTGCT
This sequence comes from Trachelipus rathkii, assembly GCA_015478945.1. NCBI lineage: Eukaryota > Metazoa > Arthropoda > Malacostraca > Isopoda > Trachelipodidae > Trachelipus > Trachelipus rathkii. Next base: position 14,000 of record JABUQX010014117.1, read on the forward strand.
CTTGTTTTGATCTTCTTCCAGAACTGTGTAAGCAGTTTTTTTTTGTATTAACATCTTTGAAATGCTATTTTCCAACATTTTATTGTTCCTTAACATTTTGATAAATGTGTAGGGTGCCCCCGGGTGACTGAGAAAAATTTTAAATGTGAGTCTGAGATTTGCTTGGTCTTGAGTGGAGCTAATTAATACTAATAATAATAATCATAATAATAATTAATAATAATAATAATAATAATAATAATAATAATAATAATAATAATAATAAAAATAATAATAATAATAATAATAATAACAATAATAATTATAATAAATAGAAAAATAGGATTGATGATTAGAAAAAATGTTGAACGATGATCAGATAGAAAAATGTTGGTTTGCCTTCTTCAGTGCGAATGAAAAAATTATGGATTGTGCAAGAGTCACTTGACACGTTCGCTTTCATTCGTCCTCATATTGTCATCGCTTAGCTATATAAAGACGCAAGACAAGATCAAATATATCATCAGTCTAGTCTCAAACATCTTTGGTAACTAAATAAACAAACATAAAAACGTGTTCAAAATGCAGATGGTTAGAATAAATTATAAAAATATATACACTACTTAACTATATATATATTTATATTATCTATCTAATACTTTATATTACGTATATATATCGGGTGTGAGTACTTATGATGTGAATTTAGATTAAAATTTTTTATATAATACTATTGATACAGTACTCTCTATATATTATTCCCGACTGACTTTGTACAGTCGGTAACTACTATGTTATAATATACTATACATATATATCACATATATCGTATATTTTATACTTTAATAATATACTATTACTACTACTCCAGCTAAAATATTACATACAATATAATATATATACTTATATTTATATATATAGTATAGTAGTAGTAATATATTATATTATACTTATATATAAGTTATATGATTCGTTATCTTAAATTCTTCAACATATATATTTCACATTACAACTACAGTCTAGTATTGTAGTATATTATGAAAGAAATATTTCACTTTATATTGATATATATATATAAGTATAAATATATATAATATAGGGCTTATATAAAATATATAATATACTACTTATAATATATATCATATTATAATATTATCTCTACTATAATATATATATGTATATCGACATTTTTCATATTATAATATATATATAATATATATACTATATACTGATATATATAATATATACTATTAATCGTTACTAATATATATATATATATAGTATATTATATCTTCTGCGTTTTTGTTCATATACGATATACTATTATATATTTATTTATAGTATATATATATAATATATAGCTATAATTAGTATTATATATATATATTTCGTATTATCGATATATATATACTATATATATAATATATTGTATAGTATAATAATATTCTACCTATTATATACTTATATATATATCTCATATAGTATCAACCAGATATATATATATAAATTATATATACTATATAGATAGTTATATATAATATATGTATATATATATATAGATATATATATATAGTTACTACTATATATATACTCTAATACTCTTATAATATAATATACTATCATATTAAACTACCTTGAGTATAGAGGCTATTTCTTCTTTATTACAACGACTTTTTCTATAGCTGATTCCAACGGATTAACTTATAAAAGCCTTAGTAAATTTTAAAGTCACTTTTTTTCCTCTTCCTATTATTTTAAAATTTACTAATTTCTCTTATTATTTCATCCCTTTCTATTAAATATTTTTTTTCGATTAATCGTCATCGTCATTTACTGACGATTTATTTAAACATGAAGAAAGCATAAATTAACATAGGATTTATAAACAATTTCTTTTACTCTAAATTCACACGATACATCTCCGCCATCTGTCCCCGATGTGGGGCATGAACTGCACGCCCATTCTATGGGGTTAAAAGCATATTGTATTGAACTAGCCGGTCCTTCTCTCTTATCGTTGTTAATTTGGTAGTAATACTCTCTCTAACTTGATTATTATTAATAATTCATTCTTTTTATGCTTGGGAGAACCCAACTTTCCGCAACGAAAATAATTAGAGGAGGCAATTTTATCGTAACAATTATGAAATTAGCCAACCAATAGATACGGTTTCATTTGATTGTTTAACTCGCAGTGCATGAAGCACCGCAAGTAATGCCGGAGTGCAGTATGTCGCCTGATCTGGATATATAAGTGTGTTTAAGATAGCGTTAATACGCTTATCTATATTACTCACGTAGTGTGTGATATAACCTCGTATATACCTCAATATACTAATTATAGAATGAATATAACTATAATAGCACGTATGATAATATTATGGCTTTAAACTTATACGATATATTATCATAATTATATTATTATATAATATATAAGTATATATATGAAGAAGAAAGCTAGTATAATTAAAGTAATTTAATCGAAATTGCACATCACATATCAAGTAATAAAATAATAATAAAAATTGAGTTATAAAATACAAAATAATACATCAATAATAATAATATTAATAAATATATAATTAGAATTAATAATAAATGAATAATTATTCATTAATAATACTAAATAATCAAAATAAAAAAATCAATAATGATATTAATCAGTTAAAATATCATGATAATATCAATAAAAATTATACATAAAATCAGTTAAAATAGTAATATACTAATCCAATTGAATAAATAAATACTGTAATAATTATATATAATTCTTCCTATTTTTTGTTCCTAAAATTAATGTATATCCAATGAGTAAAATCCGGTAAATATAATGATCATGCATAATGGCTCGCATTGTAATAATTTGATCGTCATAATATGTTTGGTGTAATGTCTATGCTTAATGCGAAATATTAACGTAAATTACAATTTAACGTCCAGTGATACCACAAGAATTCTAGATAACGGTAGTTTATATATTTTGTCTCCTAGTTGTATAGTATATAGTATATATATCCATATAAGTACTATTTACTATTTATAAGGGATATAAGAATGGTACCCTCACCCATGAGTTAAACTCCTTGGGATTTTAGAGATATGAGACTATAGATGGACTATCCTTTTAGAAGCTATTGAAAATATTTAGTCAAATTAACTAATGTTGGTGTGCTCGGATATTGCATATAATATTTATTAATGGTTGATTGAGGATTTTTTATGTATAATTTTTTTTTCTTTTAATTATTTGTTTATGTCAATGGTCACGGGGGGGCGAGCCTCACCTCCACTTGGTCATCTAGAGTATTTTGCGCCAGGCCTAAAACGATCCCCTCAGGGTTCGCCTGGTTTTTGTTGGGGAGAAGAATTCTTTCCCTTGGTTTGTTGCTTCCGAGTGACGTGCCCGGAAGATTAGTACACCCTAGTCTCTAATTGGATGTAGGGCTCCTGAAGGTGAGCCAGTGTGCTATCATTCAAAAAAACCGAACTATTTATACTACCCTTCAATATACTAGTATAATATATATATATAGGTATATACTATATATCAATTATATATTCTATTATATATATATATATACTAATATATATATATATATATAAATATATATATACTCACTCTTTATATATATATATATATATAATATATATATATATTATATATCGGAAATTATATATATATATCATTATATATATATATATATACTATATATAAATATATATAATATTATATACTATATATATATATATATATATATTATATGTATAAATATAATATATTATATATATATATATATATATATTATACTAGTATATATATATTAAGCTCAAATTTTGAGCCCCCGTTTGGTTTCTCGCTCATCTGTCCCCTGTTCCCCGGCAACGTTAAGATTTTAATCGTTTTTCTTTTTTTGGTCTTCTTTTTCTTGTCTTAACTCTAAGAATTTTGATTTTCTATCTACATTGTTTTTACATTAATCACTTGAAAACGCTCTAATAAAAACTCTCTTTTCCTTAAGCCCCCCCACTCAGTTTATGACACGCAAGAGTACAGAAACCATCGCATTACTTCAAAGCAACTGATATATTTAAGAAAGGAGAATTAGTTTTTCACAAAAAGATTGGCACGAAAGAAATCCAGGACGGCTACGGAGCTTATGTCCTACTACCCCCAAATTCTTGGTGAGTTCCCTATTATTTTCAAGGATAGAGGAAATAAATATTAAAATCTGTATATTATTATTATTAGTTATTATTATTAATTATTTATCTTATTTATATCATTAATATATATTATTATTATATTTTATTATTATTATATCTATATTGTATATTATTATGAGTAAACATTATTATAATTATGTATTATTTATCTTATTTTCTATTAATGTTTTATTATTATTATTATACAAGTGTGTGTGGAGTATTATGATCTTATATTATTATTATATTCATTATTAGTTATTAATTTTATTATTATGTTTATTATCTTATTTCTATTTCTATTTATTTATCTATTTATTAGATTATTATTAAGACCTTACTGACTTTGTTAATCTAATCTCTTCTTTTTCTGTTGGTATTAGGATATGCCATAACATCGTTTGGTCTAAGGCTTCTCCAAATGAACAAGATGAAGAAAGTTTTAATATTTAATTAATACTTACTACTGTTTTTTTTTTTATTATTATCTTGTTTTGTTCCTTTAAGTCATATCTTTTAATTCCTATGAATTCTGAAAATAGTGTATTTTTATTTAATGGCAAATTAAACGTTAAAGAAAAATATATTGCAAATGAAAAACGATTACTGAGAGATAGATTATAGATTAAGTTATTCTTTAACAAATTTTCGAATTTTAACTTTATTCATTATCTATTTATTATTTATTATTTATTATAATTATTATTGATATTATTATCATCATATATAATTGAAATTTATATAATATTTATTATGATTATTATTATTATTATTATGTCAGCCTTTCCACTTTCACCATATATTATAAGCATATAGATAGTACACCGTGCTCATATACTATAATATAACTTATCCTACTAACAGTTATAACCTGAATTGCTATAAGATTATAATTCAGTATATATATTATGTCTTACGCTCTTCCCCCAATATATGGCATCGTAACCATATATATATAGATAACTACTTGCTAGATTTAATAATCACTACGACAATCATACGATTAATTATATCAAGTATTTATATTGTGTATAACTTAACTTTACTTAATATATATTCATATATATACATATACATATTATTCAGATTATGTAGCTTATGTTATCGTTGATCTATTAATATATATAATATAATAAATACCAGGGATGGGGTATAACGTATATAATATAACTCATATATTATAACATAATATAATCACTATACTATATACAGATTAATATATACTTTATATATGATACTATATATATATTCAATGCTGAGATTATTCTATTAATGATTACCGACCGTGTCTTGTACTTATCATTATAATACTTCATATATCTATACATAATTAGTTATATAATATAGTATATATATTATTATACATATTATGTATATTATACTATATATATATATTATATACTTAATATAATATTATATTAACTATATAATAGCCCTATATACCGGATATATATATAATTATAATACTATATTATATTATACTATAATATAGATATATATATTACATATTATATCTATACTATAGATTTATAATATATATATACTATAGATATATGAATTTATCATATATATACTATATAATATATGATATATTCATATTTTAATATATAATATATAATAAATATGCTATATTAGTATATATATATATATATATATATATATATATAGTAAGTAGTATTATATATTACTAATATATACGGTATACTTCATCAAGTACGTATACTAATAGTTTTAGTAAACTTTAGCAAGATACTAATATTCCACTAATATATATATAATATTAACTATTTATATATATAAATACTATATACAAATATCATAATATATACTTATATATATAAATAGTAATATATATATATGATTATATACTATAGTATATCGGTTAAGATACTTATTGTTACTATATATCATATATATATGGCCGTACAAGCCCTCAACTCCACATTTCTAAGGCTCCGGGCCGTACTCGAGCGACTTAACGCCAACTCAGCTAGTCAATGGCTCAGCAGACAGGCTTCCTAGCATAATCGGCCTTGGCGTGGGAGGTTCGATCGAATCATCCTTCTTGCAATTTCTATTGGCACCAGCCTCGGTAAGGTACAAATCATAAGGACTCTAGTTTTTTTAGGGAAACAAACTTCATAACACTTAAAGAACAGTACCAGCATTTTTACGGGTGGAAAACGGAAGAAGCATCTTATTAGACGATGTGCTTCGAACCAAATTTAGATGTGCCTACCACTAAATGGATAACTACTAGTGGGAATTGGACAAGGAGGATGGAGATTGGTGATGATGGAGGCGCTTGTGCCGAGCTGGAGGAGCGTCTCTAATCGGACACTTGGCGGAAATTATCTTTCTAGATAGTCAGTACGGCGCACGAGGTGAGATATTATTGGCGGAGGGACAATTCTGGGGGGGAAGTCCTCTTAGTTTAACCTTGTCCTACGCAAGCCTTAACGCCATTCCCGTTTCGCATGTGGTCTACTATAAATCTTTGTGTTGTTAGTTTTATGGATGAGTTGAGGTAAGGGTGTCTGCTAAGGCGGATCAGATGTAAGGTCACGGGAGCTTGGGCTGATTATAGTTGGGATCCGATCAGAGTCGTTTATTACAGTTTTGTCTTAAGGCGTCTGGTTCATTTGAAGTGTATACCAATGAGAGACTATGTCATGATACTGCCTCTAAAAACATGTGAAAGAGAAGAAAGCTTAATCGGGGATCGCTATACTATGTTCAAGTGTAATTGACCACGCAAATGACCGGGCACCACCAATGGACGGGGAAAAATAGAGAGTTCTATGTGAGATAAATGATATTTCAGGAAGCCAGGGTGGATTGTCCGGATGAAATCAGAGGGGGTAAAAGCATGAACGAATATTTGCTTGCTCAGTGGTTGAGCTTTAATTGGCAATGAGGGAGGAGAGAAGTGAGAAGTCGTGACGAGGATTATTTGAGGCGTTAATCGGAGAAGGAGTGTCATCTAGCCAGGAAACTGCAGAGGGGGAGAATAGCATTTCCTTGAATAGTATTGTTTGCAATGAGAATATTGAGTTTCCACTACAATATATTTGAAATATCATGATGTCCTTTTCCCGAGCAAGAGAGTTACGAACCAGTTTTTACAAGCACATGTGGTGAACCCCCGCCATGGGACCCGTCGTTAATCAGCACAACCAGACCCAAAATTTTCGGACAGAAAATCCGGGTCAGTAATTATGTCATTTTCATCAGGTGAGGTAATTAGGGCCAAAAAAATGTAACATCACCATGCAGGATCATGTTATTTCCCCGGGTGTGCTATGGCACCTCTTGATTCACCCATGAGACAGAGTGATGCGGAGAGGCGAGGGAAAGTGTGGGTGTGTGTTGAACAGAGCAGGACGGATCGAGAAACGTGGTGCGAGGTTGATTTGCAGAAAGCTGAGGGTTCCAGAGGTTAGTTACATGTTCTATTGGGCGGAAAAACCACATTAGTTACCGAATATATAAGGGAAAAGGAGTATGATGTGGGAGTGAATGTAGGTATAGATGGTACAGTAGCGGAGGGTATTGTCGTTATCGGTTGGACGCATCTGGTGTGGAGGATTATAAGGGTATACGGGGAGGGCGAAGGGGAAGGGTGGCGAAGGGAAAGAGGTGGGGGGGATACTTGGAGAAAGGGGGAAGGTGAGTGGAATGGGGGGGAGGGGCGAATTGTGGGGGACCCATAACTGTGGGTGGAGAGGCAACAGGCCGATCGTACTGCGATCACAGGGAAAATGTAGGAAACCAGCCACGGAGCATCCTTATGTTCGCCAGCTTGGACGCGGTAATGATAGACACGGGAAGAACGATAATCTAGAAGTAACAACCAAAACGAAGCATACATCGCCATTTAATAGACTGAGTAATAGGCTGACGATTCGACAATGCTACTAGAAGAAATTTATCGAGGTTTTAGAGAGAGAGATTACAGACTTCGGTTGTGGACTTAAGGAAACAGGCTTTCAGAGCTTAGGTATGTGATAATAAATGGACAACGATTGTAAGTAAGACGGAATGAAAAGCCCCGCAGAAATGGGTTTGAGGTCTGGGAGCTGGCCGTAAGCAGGCGGAAGTGTATGCACCAATTCTGTTGTAGCATATTTGGATTTGTGTGTGAATTAACGCGAGTGGAGGCGAGGATGGTGGAGATGACCTCTGGGTGGATTGATGTAGATGGCTGTCGCTGCGATTACCTTGGCAGTGCTGGACGTGAGAGGAGATAAATTGAGGAGGATTGGTGTTGGGCTTTTGATAGTAAACTGAGACAAGCGGGCCTGTGCATAAACGTAGAATAAACAGATATGATAGAGGTAGGAGACACGGTGGAGAAAGGAGTTTGGTGAGTGAGGTGGTGAGTGTTTGATTAAAAAAGTAGGAAAATAACACAATGACTGGCAAAAAAACAAAACAAAGTGTAGAGAAGGAGGGAATTGCCTTGGCTTTGGGGGGGGAGGGGGGAGGGAGTTGCGGAGCAGATTGATTTCATAGTACGGCGAGAACATTGCTAGATCTTGTATCTACTGCAACTTCAGGACTAATGACCTTGGCCTCGGCGGGGTGACGCCTAGAAGAGCGATAAATTTTCTTGAGGCAGTATTTTTGTCAACTACTCGGTTTTCTGTATGGGGGTGCCCGATAACATTGGATTATGACATACAAGAGACAATTGGAAGCATACAGGAGTGCAGACTTGGCTTGAAGATGAAATGTATGCAGAGCGTTATGCCGGAATAGACCAGGTAGACCAGAAGTTACGTAAACTCGGACAGTATACCCAAGACATTAGATGCAAGGTACTAGCAGAGTACGAATAACGTCATTAATATCAGTACAAAAGTAGATGCTAGGGCAAGACTTAAGTACGTGCTGTGGCGAACATTGGAAAGAGGTGGTAGGACCCGGGTATGGCGTGCAGCATCAGAGTGGCAGGAGGAGGTTGGGCGACTGGACGTCGAGACCGGAAGGAGGCGTAGCGACCAATGGGGTAACAAGACACGGCAAAGCAAACTGGAAGAACTCCGCTTAGAAGATGCTAAAGAACCGACATCCAATAATGCCACATTTAATGATTCACGGTTCGAAGGAAACGGGTCTTGAAGGAGACTAGCATCGTCAAGGCGAGGGATCCAAGGAACCAGAGGTTGCCCGTGCTCGACAGGCTCAATAATGGAGCCTTTCCTGGGAGCGGATGTAGATGTGAAAGTAAGGATACACAATATATATATAATAATTAACTATCACTCCTTACCTATAAAAATGAGCCATATTTTGAGCTTGACTCCAGCTAGAACATGGTCTTACACCACTACTACTTGCATATATTAGATACCATATATTTTATACCATCGTTGAGCTTAATAGTATATATATAATTATACATTTTTAGTATAGTATTATTTATTATCATGGTATCTTCTACGCTAATAGTGTCTGTGCGTGAATATCTTCATCTATACGTCATGACTTATTTTCAGTCTTCACAATGGCACACATTTTTCTTTTGATTCTATCTATCGTTTTCCTAACAGTCTAATATATAATTCAGATACTTTCCATTAAAAATATATACTTATAAGATATTTTATTATAAATATTCAGAATAGTATACGTACTATAGTACATTATAGTACTTGTATATGTTGGAGTACTTGCAATATAGTATATGATATATGAATAGTATTTTATTACTAGCTATGTATCAATATTACTATGATACTTATCATAATCATATTATTTTCTATAAATGATAGCTATATTGTAATTATATTTATCATAGGTTGTATATTCTTATCAATATTCGCGTTTATGTCAGAGTTATATAAATATATATCAACCTCATACTATACGATCTGAACATAGAATTAACGATAATCAGAGTCGATTCTAATAACGGTACTAGTTAGCTATCTCCACCGGTCAACTGGCTAGTTCTCAAAGCGACAATTGAAAGATGGATTCATCTAAGAGTTAAAAGTTATTACAATTGATACTGCTTTTATGAAGTGTTAAATCCCTTCATTTTATTTTAAATGCATCCTTTGGCAACAAGTGTTTAATTGTAAGAATTAGAAAATATAGTACATTATATTATCGTCGTATTATTTAGTATATAATTCTAGTATTCGGTACTATGTATATTCGTTACGTAGTATCATATACGTAGTTAGCGTATAGTAGCTATTGCTTATAACGATACTATTAAATATAACTATATATTATATATATATTGATATGATATCTGACTGTCTCGGAATAGTCGGACGCCTAGGAAAACAGCTGGATGGGTAAATAAAATAAAATATAGAAAAGCTGTGAGAAGATAACGTTGGAGCAGTAGAATTGAGTAGGAAGCACCAGACTTGGAAGGAGGACTCGTGAAAAACCTCTCTCAGGAATGAAGCTACCTACAGACAAGTTCCTCCAAATAGATTTTTTAACCTGCTAAGGAAAAGTGTACTTGTATGTTTGAAGGAACTGTAATGAAGCTAAATCTATGTTTAAAGTACGGATGAAAATTTATAAACCTTAACTTACGAATATATTAAAAACTATTATAATGGATATGAGTTTTTTGTGAAAAATTTAACAAATCAAATAAGTTTTTAAGAAACTAGAATGATAAGTCATTAAATCGTTAATATTATATTTACCGTAAAAAAAACTTAAAGCGAGGGTCTTAGCACTCAATACAATAGATTTTTCTGCTGTGCTCCAGTGCTTCCTCTGCTAACTTAAATTCTCCAGCATGTGAAAAAGGAATAGCTCTTTTGTCACACTAAAAATATGCAGTTA
>JABUQX010014117.1:27500-37500 GCA_015478945.1 Trachelipus rathkii
AAAGATTTTTCAACTCTCATCAATTTATACTGGACCTTATATATAGTGCCTAGATTTTGTCCGCCTGCCAGTTTTATTGTATTATGAAAAAAGTGAGGTGTCACCGAAACAACAGCTTCAGATGTTGCGCTGTAATGGCATAGCCGACGAATGGTGGAGAGTGAATAGAAAATTATAGAGTTTATATATTTCAAAAGTACGATGTGTGAGTGTAAACATTTCCATAGATTCATGACGCTATAGTTTCTGTTTACATCCTCATCTACATAGCCAGTAGAATCAGTTAGGCCACTCATCCCCTGATATGATATTTTATAAGCGGAGCAAGAAGATTATACCTGATCATCTATGTTTCTGTGCAACAGCGATTATCGTGAGTAGCTAACTGCCGTATAACGCTCTATGATAGAACCTCTAGATACATTGTTTGGACGTCACCTGATCGTCTAGAAAAACTCTTATTCCGATATTTCGTAATACAGAAATACGTAATTATAATGAATTTACTATATACTACACGCTCCGCTTGCTTTTTCATTCTTAAGCACTGTTTATCTCACTCAACTAGTTGTTATTAAATTCATAAATAATATTTAATTTCTTAACATAAAAAAAAAAAGTGAAGCACCTATTCATTTTTTAATATTTCATTAATTGCTTTTTATTTTATTAATTCTTTTTAAAGTAAGGAAAATTAAAATAAATATTGTAAAGAGGTCAAATTTCGTTCTTCCTTTTTAACTCTAACATTTCATTACGTTTTTCTTCTCAAACACACACACCACAACACACGGCACATTATTAAATATTAAGGTATATATATAATATTATATATATATATATATATATATATATATATATATATATATATATTATATATATATATATTATATATAATATACTATATAATATACCTTTTATACCTTACTCACCCCTTGAACCACCCATCAGGGGCCCACCGCGTCCAGTCCCGCCGAACGCCACCTCCTCCAGGGATGAACTGTTCCCAGACTGGTCTTCGGGTTTGAAAGTAATATAGACAGAAGGAGAAAACAAGTGGCTAGACGGTGTTGCGGTGTTCCTTCACGGACCATGTTACAGTTTTGACAGATTGTGGGTTATTGAGTTTGAATCGTCGTTTTATATTGAGTAAGAGGTCACCGCGACGCTCAACCGGAGCAGGGTGATAGCCGGCATCATTAACTTGCCAAAGGATGACTACTGGTTCTTGGTAGGTGAGATTTGATTTCTGGTTGCTAACATTCTGGTGGGTGTTTTTTTTTTAATAAAATGTTGTTTTGGTAGTTTTTGGTTCGTTAAGTAGTTTTCTTAGTGTCGTGAGGGGTTTGTTTACGTGCATGATGTTTGGTCGCGTCCGTTCTGGGAGGCTTGATTGTTGTTCAGATTGTTTACTATAGAGTTGATAAGAAGGAGGTTGTTTTGGTCTGTTTGCGAGATGGCGGTTAGAGGGCAGGCGCGGGGTCGTTTGAGTTTTGGAGAAAATTGCGTCCGATCATATCCAGGTGTGTGTTAGGAATTAATTTTGGATTTCTCCGTGTAAGTTTGTTGTGGTGTTGTTGCAATATGCATTTCCTTTTATGATTTCTTTAATGCTATGTGTTTTTTTGTGTGTCGGTTTCTAGATTTTCCTTTGTTTTTTAGTCATAATGGTGGACCAAATTTACGAGGCCCGTAGTTTAGAGTCGGGACGGATGTATTTTCTGTATATGTTGTCGATGTCTGTATTGTTCTGAGAAACGTCTGTGGCCAGCGTTGGTCTTCCTAATAATCGTTCCCCATGGTTCCTGTTTGGAGGCATGAGAGGATTTAAAGTTGTCTTGCGCTCCGCTTCGTCTGTGTTTTTGTGAAGGCTTACTCGAGGTTCTCGCCGGTATTGTTGATGAAAGGGTATGGCAATTTGTTAAGTAGATTTTTTTTGGGGGGGGAGTTTGAACTTTAACAGTGTTAGTGATTGTAATATTGTTGGAGGCGGACATTCCGTTTTCTGTTAACCATGTTTTGAAGGTTGGGTGTTGATAGTTGTGTGTATTGTTTTGGCAGTGTTTTAGGTTCTGAGTGTTGTAGGCTATGTATGTCATCTCCGTATTTGTTTATTAATGTGTGTCTGTGGGTGTTGTGGGAGATATAGGCCCCCCACGTGAATAGGTTGAATAATAGGCGTATGGGACAGTCATTTGCCCCTTGAAGGTATTTCGTCGTTGTGTTGATGTTTACTTTTGGGATTTTGTATGTGGTTTATTGTATTTGTGCTCTTTGCTTAATGATAGGAAAATTGGAAATCCGTTTCCTTTAGGTTATGGGAATATGTTAGATGTTTTGTATTTCGTTTGGAGTGCAACTTATGTTGGAGTACTTCTTTGTATCGAATGCTGTTGTGGACTGGGTGGATAATGATTGCATATATTGATTTTATTGCTATTGTTTTTGTCTTGAGTGGTGTTTTGATGTATCCTGCCGAGGTTCGCGTGTGGAGTATTTTGGGCGTGTTGGGTGGGGTAGAGTATGCATTATGGAGTGCTTGTGGAGGGGCCTGACATGTTTGTGTTTGTAACAACGTGTTGGATGAATTTGTATGTTGATGACTGTGCTAGATTTATTTGATTTAGTATCGTTTTCCTAGTATTTGTGTTTTGATTTACTTATACTATTCGCTAAATGATTAAGATAATATATATCATATATATATATATTATATATATATTACTAATACTATATTTATTATTATATTATACATAATATATATTATAATTATCATATATTATAATATATATATTAGATATATATATATATATATTGGTATATATATTACTTATATATATAATATATAATATACTATATATGATATATATCTTCATATGTTATATAATATATATAATTATATTATATCGCGTTAAAACATTTAACTGAGCGTTGAATAAAATTGATAATTTGCATTTTAGTTGATTCATTCTTCCATAAATAATAGTTTAAAAAAATTAAAAAAGAACTAAATGTGGCAAAAAAATATAAAAATAATAATCTATAGCTAAATAAAACGACCGGTAACACATATAGAATTACATTCTATAAATTTTCTTTTATTATAATATATATATATAAATATATATTATATAAATATATATAATATTATAATTATATATATATATATATATATATATAGATAATATATATATAATAATATATATCATATAATTATATATAATATATAATATTATTATCTATATCATAATATATATATATATATCAAAAGGTTGCGGGGGGTAAAAATAATTATATATGGCTAGGAGCAAATTGAAAGGTCGATAATCCTGATACCACAAATCAAGATGAAAGTGAGCAAGTCTAATAAAGACAGAATGCCCAATTTTTTACTCTCTCTCATGGAGAGGCTATGATGAGAGTTCCCAACAGATTTTCAAGAGAGAGAGTTCAAGAATAGAGAAGAGAGAGGTAATGAGACTACACTTGGAGCAGTCCGACGATCTGGACGATGGTGAGAGTCGAAGTGTAGAGAGAAGCAGAAACGAGAGAAAGAGGAGAGCAGCGCCGGCTGCTTGCGGGAGAATCGGGCGGCAGGTAGCGCGAGAGAGATCAGGGATCCAGTAATCAGGGGCGTGAGGAACCCGTCGGACGAACCGCCGAGACACACCAACAGGCGAGCCCGTCTCCGCCTAGACGTAAGAAGGGGGGATAGAGAGGAGAAGAGAGAAGGAACGTAGTTCATTTTTGTGTGTAGATATTGGATGTTGTTTTAGTGGTTAGTTTGGGTTTGGTGGTGGTGTTTGGGGGTGTGTGTGTGGTGTGTTTGGTTGTTGTTTGTAGTTTTTTTATTGTTATAAGTTTATTTATTGAGGTGTGACTGTATGGCTTGTTAATTTGGGTGTTTTTTATTATTTTCTTTGATTGTTAGTACTTTTGATTTTTTTGTCTGTTTGTTGTTGTTTGTTTAGTTTTTTTTTTGTATTGTTGTTTTTTTTTATGTTCGTTTTATTTTTGTTGTCTTTGTTCTGGTTTGTGTGTGTGGTTGGTGTGATTGCTGTGTGTGGTGTGTTTGGGATTTTTGTGGAGGTGAGAGATTAGGATGTGGATTTGTGTAGGTAGAAGTTGTTAATGATGAGATGAGTATTGCATTTTTGTAAGTTAGTTGTGTAATCTATATATATTATCCCTTTGTCTTGTTGTCGGTGTTTCGTTTAGATCACTGTTCTCGTATCGCTTATTCTTAAAAGATAGTATTGGTTGTTTTGCGGTAGGTATAGTTTTTATACCCGCCCTCCTTTCCATTTGTATATTGTGCCGTGGTTTTAATTTCTTTTTTACTCTTTCATTTGTTTTAACTTAAGAACATCTCGCTTACGTATATCTTTTTAAAAGTCATAATTTCGTTTAGGGTCTTTAGATTGATAGCACAGGGGATTTATTTCATTAGATGTGTTGTTGTTGTTGATGGGAACGTACGGTGGTGGTTTTTTGTTGTTGTTTAATGGATTGTTCGTTGATTGATAACTATAATGTGTTTTGGTTTTATGGGTGGGTAGGACAAACGTTAGTGGTCAACAGGCAAGTTTTTGTTTTTGATACGACCGAGAGATGATGATGAGGATGGTATCTTATATGAGATGTGTTTATTGTTTATGTTGAGGGATGTAGTGATGGATAGATTGTAGAGATTGAGTCTGTTGTTGGTAGTTTGTGGTAGATTTGAGTACTTTTGATATGATTTTGGTAGATGATTTAGATTGTGTTGTGAGTGTTTTTTGTGGTAGGTGAGACATGGATGAGAAATTGTCTTTTGGAGTGTGATTAGATGTGAGAGAGATATTATAAATATCAATAAAGAGAAAGAGTTTGAAATGGAGTGAGTAAGTTGTTGTCTGCGTATGTTTTCAATCTTATTGGTAAACTTTACATTGACTGCCTCAGCGTGCATTTGTCAAATATATTTTGCTGATTCTATTGGTTACGTTTCCTTTATTTTATGTTTTTTTATATTTATAGGTATGACTTTTTTTATACTATGGTGTCTGTGTATTGTATTATTATGTATGGTAGTTGTATTTTATATAATATTATGTTTATTTATTTGGTTATAGTAGGTTATGAGTTTGTTATTATGTAGGTTTATTATATTATATTATTATTTAATTATAGTTATAGTATTTTATTGTATATATATTATATATTATTGTGGTTGTATTATGGTGTAGGGTGATGTAGTATATATTGGGTTTGTTTATATGATTTTTATTTATTACAGTTAGTATTATGGTATGTTTTATATAATGAGTATATATATTCTTATTGATGTTTATATATATTAGTTTATGTGTATTATATTGAGATATATGTATATATTTTGTGTTTATGTAGTTATATATATTGTATGATGGATTTATTTAGTAGTTGGTAGTATTTTTGTTTATATTATGATATTGATATGTGATGTATCTATATGAGGGGTTATTTGAGTTAAGATTGTATTGTGAGTTTATAGTTTATATAGTGGTAGTATATGTTTATGGTGTTTAGGGTATGTATTAGTATATATTAATGGATTTGATATTATGAAGTGAGTAGGTGACAGGGTACGAGTTTGACCGGGTCTACAGCTTGTTTCTCAAAAAGGTATTAGGTAATATTTGTCTCAAGTATTGATAGTTATTAGATTCGCGTTATGTATGGGATAAGCTTCGAAACCTGTGTTAAAATTTCCAATGTCGTGTATGTGATGTTATGATAGAGGGGTGGGTTCTACCCCGTGAGAGTCGTTACGGCCGACCTTACGCCCTCTTGATTACCCTTTGTTTTTCTCAGAGAACCGTTAGGAGTGAGGTTAAGTGGGTGGTCTGTAACGGTGTCTAATCGATCGGTAGAATCCAGTGGGGTTCAGATGCGTTGTTAGAGAGAGCGCGCGGGCGCACGTGGCGCGAGTATCACATACCGAAACCCATATGTGGTAGGTTATGGTATTGGGATTTGAGTTATGTCGCGAAGATATCGGATTTCCGAAGGATGAGTGTAATCTGAGTTCGAAATAAGACGAATCCGCTGTGAAGGGATCGGTTTTTTTACCGCACTCCGAGCTTTGCGTTTCGTGCCGAATCCTTGCTTGCTTTCGGCATCTGGTTCTGACTCTCGACTGTTGATGTGCCAGTCCAGGGCCGTCCGATTAGACTTTATCGTGGATTGGCGTTAAAAGTGCGTGTTGGAGGAGCGTTGTAGTTATGAGTTGAGGGGGTTAAGAACTCTCGGATGTGTTAGCGAAGTTAGCGTCTCCGTGGTCCCCCCGACGGGGGGATCCCATCCCAGTAAAAAGAAAATAATTGGGTCGTTATAAAGCTTTGGAGAATTTGTTGTTGAGGCGAGGATGCAGAGGTATTGCGATTTCTAGGAAAAGATGTTAGTATTAGGAGAGTCGTGATTAGTTGCTCCTTGTGGGCCACCTGGTTGCTGGAGCTCATCTGCAGGGTTGCCTTAAGTGTAGAGTAAACGTTTCGAGGTGTTCGTCGGCGCTCATCTCAAGACCGATCCAACTTGAATAGTGAGCAATGAGCTGGCGTGGTCCTCCCGCCCCTGCGACTCGTTAGGGGTCGGGGTCTCTCGTAGCGCGCGGCCTTATAACATAATCATATGTTGATGTCGTGGTTTTATATTAGTTATTGGTCTGTTAGATTTGGAAAAGAGTATGTCTCAAATGGTTTCAGAAACATCAGAGATAAAAATAAAAAATAATTAGTTATATATATATATAAATAAGGATAGAAGAAATATAATAGAATAGAGTTAATGTTCTAAAATCTCTCTTCAAGAATTTTTTATTCTTTTTGGTGTTTAGTTAGGAGCCTTATCCAAGTTTACGTTTGTACATTACGCCTAAAGCAGTTAGTAATCACATAATCGAAACCACTATCCAACTCCCTCCTGGACCATCTGTGATCTATTGATCTTTGACCATTAATGGGTTAAATTTTTACTGAAAATTGTAACGTTTTTACCATACCCCTAAATCAGTAAATCACTAAAATCAAACCACTATTCCAACCTCCCTCCTGATCATCTGTGATCTATCTGATCTATTGATTAAGGTCAAATTTTTACATAAAATTGTAAACCGTTTTACAAACCTAAAACCATTGTAGAAGTTCGATCAAAATCAAAACACCACTCATCTCCACTCGCTATCCCTTGACATATGCTGTTCCCGCTGACCACATGCATCTTTAATCATTAAGATTATATTTTTCCTACTATAAAATTGATAAAACGTGGTATACATACCCAATCAGTAAATCAGTAAAGATCAATACCACCACTTCACAGACATTGGCCCACCACCGGTCCATCCTTGAACTCTCTCCAATTATCTATAAACATTGACTCTATTTGATTCAAGTCACATTTCGAGTATCATTTTGATAAACATAACATAAAATTCAATTTCTTTTGTAGGGCCAACATATATATGCTGACGTAACAAAGTGTTTCACATTGAAGGAAGCTAGCTTAGCATCATCTGAACGATATGAATATAACCACAACGACAAACTTAGCACACTTTAAACATGAATAAAACTGTTAACGTTAACAAGGTTTTAACAGCTTAAAACAGTAAAGTAACTAAACATAGCATACAAAAACGTCAACTATATTCACACTTTGTCAACCATTATCTGTAACATATTAACGTTAATCTTTACACTGACACCTCAGTACATTTAACTAAAAATTATTCACAACGATTGGTTATGATCATGTACAGAGCAGCGAAGAAGTATGCTAACTACAAATTCTCCGACATTCAATAAAGCTAACATATCGGTACATGAACTAAGAAAATAAATGGTACAAAGACCAAAACGAAGACAACTTGCACACGAATAAACTGTTAACATAAACAAAGTTCAGGACTTAACAACAGATAAAGCAAACTAACCATTGCATGTCAAAGCGTATACAATTCTACTTTTTCAAAGGCATAAACTCTAACATATAAGCTTATATCATCACTAACACAGTAACCATTAGCAAAAATGTATACATAAACCTTGTCCGATTATCATACTGATCAACGCATATACTCTAACGTAATAAAGTTCACACATCAACTCAATAAAATTAACATAGCGTAACATGAACTAAGAAAATAATGCACAAAGACAAACCTAACACAGCTTACACGCAAATAAACTGTTAAACATTAACAAAGTTCCACACTTAACACCAGAAGAAAGCAACTAACATGGTATGCAGAAACGTAACCTAATCTTAACTTTTCAAGCATAACTCTAACATATTAACGTTAATCTTACATTGAAACAGTAACATTTATCAAAAAAAAATGTATCATAACCAGACCTAACCATCATAATACACAACGAGAAAGCACGAATAAAGTAAGTTTTAGGCTATCTCTTTTAGACTCCGCCTCCTTTCAGAAAATACCAACTCTAAACATGCAAAATTGATTTATGCTTTAACCATTTGCAAAGTGATGCAATACTTATTCATATTTGATCCTCTGGCAGGAATACAAGCAAGTAACAGTCGCCATTCGGTTTACGATTCAAATATAAATGACACATCGTGGGGAAATAAAGAAACTCCTCGTGAAGATATCAGCAACATAGCTATAGAGATGCGGGGAATGCATCGCCGTCAACACTGCGAAAAACTTCCTACTGAAAAAAATAGTGTATTAAACATTCCCTTAAATGTAATGAGATTCTTTCTTTCACCCAATCAGAAGAAAGTAAACAAGAAGACGAACGAATGAACCATATCAGTTCCAAAGGGTATTATAATTCTCGTCGACAACAACAACAACAATAACATATATCAAAGATAGTTCTTTAGTACAACCAGTAATATATGGCTAATGCGTAACATTGATCTTTCACATTGAATAAAGCTAACATAGCATTACCAGAACAAAGAAAATAATGTACAACGACGAATCTAAACACAACTTAAGCACGAATAACTGTTAACATTAACAACAGTTCCACACTCTAACCACCTGAGTAAAACTGACACTGCATTACAAAACCGTAAAACCTATTTTCATCTTTGTCCAAAACATATCTCTAACATAGATCGTACCCTATTCACATGACACAGTCAGGGTTTAGTGAAAAAAACGGTTTTTTAATTGTTTTTTTTAAAAAACACGTTTTTTTAAAACAAAACTGTCTTTTTTTTGTTTTTTTTTAAAATTACCTTTTTTATGTATATAAAAGATGTGGTTTTTAAATTATACAGTAGCTACCCAATAATCCCTTCTAGCCTAAATAGTTGACTATTAATACCGGATTTATATAACAGTGTAATTATATATAATATATATATATATAATATTATATTATTTATTATATAATATATATATAGTATATATATATATATTATATATATATATATATGATCAAAAAAAGCGATGGTTATAACAGGTGTTGGTTTTGAATGTCAAGAGAAAAATGAGAATGGAGGAAGGTGATTGATTTCTGTGAGGGGAGATGGTATGTGTGTAAGTATACTTTCTTTAAAACACAAAGTATCCATAAAGTATAACTAGAGTTAGGTGTAGGTAGGATGGTATCAAGTGAAATAATGATGATTGGATTTGTGTTGTTGAATGAAAGGAGATGTTGAAGTATGTATCTATGTTAAATCGAGTTTGAGGGGTTAGGGAATTGAATTATCGGATTCATTATGTCTTTCTTCTAGTAAAATAAGTTCAGTGGGGACTTGCGATGGAGAGGAAGGTGAACGGAAGGAAAGTGGGGTAAAATTAAGAGTGATAAGTTTAGTGAACAAGGTAATGAGGATAAGTACTGTGAAAGCGCTCGCAGATAAATCAGTTGAATGTGTGAACCAAGTTGAAACTGAATAAAATCTGGAAGCAAATGAAGGAGCAATCTGTTAGCAGTGCAAAAGAAGATGTGGGTGTAAGTCGGAAGTAAGAATGACAACAGTGAGTGGTGGA
>JABUQX010014117.1:42500-52500 GCA_015478945.1 Trachelipus rathkii
AGAGCGGCTTCCTTTTTTCGAATAGGTTTTACATTGTGGCGTGCTTCCAACAGCTGAGGAATGTGCTAGTATAAGACATAGGAATAATAGGTTGAACGAGGGTGGTGCAGCACTAGACACATTACCTCAAAAACTCTGGCTTTTCCAAACCCTGTTGTTAAAATTACTAAACTGGATAATAACCGAATAAATATAAACACATTTTGAACCATTGAGATGGAGCGTTTTAGAAATTTTGAAGAAAAAAAAAGTTTATCTCTTATCGAAATCGATCTAATACAATTTAAAATTCTGAAAGAAAATATTTTATAAACTCGTAAATTAAGTTAACGGTTAAACGGATGTAGGGAAATTTTAACTCGTTAATAGACCGTTATTTTTTTCGAACATACGAAAGCGCTTAAAAGTTTAACGAAAAATTAACGAGTTAATTAACCGATTAACGCTTTAACGCGTTAATGCCCGACCTTCTATATATATATATATATATATCATATATATATGTATTAATATACAATATATATATAGTATATATATAATATACATATATATAGGTAGTATATATATATAAACATTTATATATATTATTATATACATATATATATATATATATATATTATACTATATTATAATATATAATAATAATAATATAATAATAATATAATTAATTAAATAATAATTAATAAATAACAGATCATGTGAAATGTAATATATATCCCTAGAGCAGTAATAAAACTTTATTAAGCACTAAACTCTACTTTATATATTGTTAATTGTAATCTTTTATACATATTTATTTACTGTATTTAATGCTAAATACCTAAAAAGACTTGATATACATGAAAAATAAGTAATTTAAAAAAAAACAAAAAAAAAACAAGAAAATTTGGTAATAGGTCCTTTTTTTAAAAAAAAAACGTTTTTTTTTTAAAAAAAAAAACGAACGGTTATTTTTTTTAATGCTTAACATTAGCACAGTAATATTTAACAAGAATTTATCATAACCTGTGTAATTATCATACACAGAGCAGTGAAAGTATGCTACGTAACAAAGTTTCCACATTAATAAACCTTAACATAACATAACCGAACTAAGAATATATTATACAACGACAAACTAACACACCATACGTACGAATAAACCACTAACATAAAGAAACTTCCGCACTTAACAGCAAGTAAAGTTCCTAACACATCGTACAACGTAACCTATTCACACTTTTTTCAAGAATATCTCTAAAATATCAATGTTAATGTTACATATCTAACATCGTAATATTGAACAAAGTTTTAACATAAATATTTCCTAAACATCATACTGACCAAAGAATATAAGCTAACGTAACAGATGTTTTACATCAGCTTCGTAATATTAACAAAAAAATCATCATAACCTCGTCTAAATATCATTAATCCCAAGCGAATAATTGCAAACATAACAAGTTTTTATCAAAAAACATAACAAAAAATAACAAAATTTATCCTGACAGAACATAAAAATAAGGTTCTTGAAAAAATATCCACAGTAAACGTAATAGCTTACTGAATTGTTCCTAAAGCCAGTAAATCAGTTAAATCAAACCCAACCATCCTTCAAGTCCCCCCTAGCCCATCCCACCCGCTTGTGATCTATGTGAAACTATTGATCAATCAATTTCTGAGTATCATTTGAGATAAACATTAACATAAATTATAATTCTTTATTAAATAATGTAAAGAATATGCTTAACCAACAAATCTTCAGCATCAATAAAGCTAAACATATCATAACCGTAACTAAGAACTAAAGTACAAATGCAAACCTAACAGACCTTGCGTATGAATAATCAGCTAACATCATGAAAATTTCCCTACTTTTCAAAGATAAATTAGCTAATAGGCATCATATAATAACTCGATATGTTCCCGCTTTTCAGGCATATTAGCAACAGTAAAGCCGTATTATCTAGCAAAATCCCCTAAACAAAGTGACCAATCTATCAAAGACACCAACATCTTGAACTATGAATAAACTATCTTCATCAAGGTATCACTCATTTCGAGGTATAACATCACTTTTGACCCTATGCATCACTCAAGTAAGTCCTCACTAGCTCAAAGAGTGTCTCATAGAGGGCAAACAAAACACTTACTCAAACATTTCAGTGCAATGACTCTGTTATCTGAACACAATACTGCGCTCCTCAGTTAACCACAGTACATAATCTTACAAAAAACTCATTCATTTCTCTAACAATATCTAGTGTAGTATTTTCACACTCTCTCATCACTCTTCCAAATGTAACCATCTTCAATTTGTAATAGATAGCCAAGCAGTATCTAAAGCAACAACACATTACCTTCCAAAGGAGGAAATCCCAGGGGATGCGCCCCTGAAAGTGTGTGAATCCTTCGAGTGGGATCACCCCGAAGGCTGTAAATGCGGCTTATACCCCTGCCGAAGCGGTACGAGGCGCAGCCTTTGGGCTCTGAGCCCTTATGTTAACCGCCGACACCCCCTTCAGGGTACCCCGTGATGGGCTTCATGCATCTCTCTGGGTGATCTCCAAGTAGTGCTTACAGTGCTTACAGTGCTATCAAATCCACTATGTATGATGCGCGCTTCTGCCAAATCTAACAGTTTTGAACTTGATATTTTCTGAAAGGCGGCGGGGGTTGGGCTGAGGTTCTTTACCCTCATTCGGTAAAGGCAGTTAACCGCACTTTTACCCTCCTCAGGTTGATCTCCTCTCTCAGGATTCCACACCCTTCAAATGGCGATCCTATTGAGGTTTTCTCTTGGATGGTGGTTTGTTGCTTTAGATACTCTTGGCTAATGAAAGCTGTTTATTTGTAAGTTAGGTACGTTTATGTTAAATATTATTATTGATTGTGTGAAATTGTGAAAATACGCTAAAATTATAGAGAAATGATGGTTTTGTAAGATAGTTTACTGTGTTAACTGACGATGATGTGTCAGAAACGTAGGCATAGGTTAAGATTTTGGTGAGGTAATTTTAGTTTGCCCAAGAATTTGCTAATGTCTACGGTATTCATAGTTCAAAATGATGTTATCTTTGATAGATTGGACACTTTGATGACAATAGTGTCAATTCATAGTTCAAGATGTCGTATCTTTGCATAGATTGGTATTTTTTTAAGGGAATTTGTTTGATGATACGTCTTTTCCTGTTGCTGAGATGGCGGTGAAAGTGGACATATCGTTGTAGTTGTGATGACCTGTTAGCTAACTTGACCTTTGGGTAGAGTAGGGAATTCATGGATGTTAGCTGGATATTCATGCGGCGAGGTATTGTTAGTTTGCCATTTTTACATTATATTCTTAGTTCAGGGTAATGTGACATGTTAGCTTATTGGTGCTAAACTTTGTGCGTAAGCAGTCAATATTATGGGTCCGGGCCAGTATATAAAGAACTTATTAAAAAGTATGAATAGGTTTACGTTTTGATGGTCAATGCTAGGTACTTACGGTTGTTAAGTATTGAACGTTGTTAATGTTAGCTGTGTATTAGTGCGTAAGTTGTGTTAGGTTTTGTCACTTTGTACATATTTCTAGTTCATATGATACTATGTTAGGTTTATTATTGTGAAACAATGTGTCAATTGTAGCTTACTTGAATTATTCACTAGGTAGTATTAATTGTCTATTTTATCCGAAATGATACTTCGAAAATGCTACCGTAAATCCAATAGTTAATGTAAAATGTAACAATGATATGTTCAGAGATATGTTTGAAAAAAGTGTGAATAAGGTTTACGTTTGTGAATATATAATGTACTAAATTAGCTTAGTGTTGTTAAGTCATGGAACTTTGTTAACTGCTTAGTAGTTTCATGTCGGCGGCGTGAGGTGCGTCTTAGGTTTTGTCATTGCTTCTTATTATTCTTAGTTCTGGTAATGCATTCTATTGTTTAGCTTCCTATTAATTGAATAACAATGTTACGTTCAGTCAATTATTACCGTCGGTTAGAATAAAGAACTTATTTTGTTACTATTTATGTTGTTGTTGTTGCTGTTGTTGTTGTTGTTGTTGTTGTTGTTGTTGTTGTTGTTGTTGTTGTTGTTGTTGTTGTGTTGTTGTTGTTTTGTTGTTGATGTTTAACGAGATATATACCCCTTTTGAACTTATATGGTTCGTTCTTTCTTGTTTCTTGTTTTTACTTTCTTCCTGATTGGCTGAAAGAAAGAATCCCATTACCTATAAGGTTGTTTACGCTTACGGTTTCCGTCAGTAGGCCATTTTTTCGTGTACTGAGGTTACGATGACATACTCCTCGCATCTCCACGTCTTTTATATCTTCACGAGCAAGCTTCGTTATCCAACGTAGTGTCAATAAAATTTTATCGTCAAACCGGATGGATACCGTTTGACATTGCTTGTATTCCTGCCAGAAAGTCAAATAATAGACTTTATGTCGTTTGTGCGTGATGGATTCATCAGAGATATCGACTATCGCAGCTGCATGGCTTAGAGGGATAATGTTTGTTATCTGATGGATGACGGAGTAGTGAACATGATCTATCAGAGGTGACCGTTGAGATGTGATAATAGAATAGACGTGTGCTCTCGTCGTGTGACAATATATAAAACCCTTGATGTACGTAATTACTGGAAACCCATCGATTGTGTGACTCTTCGTGCGTACGTGATAGGTTTCCAACAGTTCGAACGTTTCTGAAAATATTAGTGCTGTGATAAAAGAGAAAATGAATTAAACATTACAACAAAGTAAAGTGACGGAACGCAAAGGTTTAATAACATATAGCACATGGTAATTCTATGGATATTTTACACCGAAAACATGTGGTTTCCCGTATATATGCAGTATACAGGAATGCATTAATAACTATCAGCTGTTGAGGTTACTTCTCTCTTGTATGAGAGAGAATGAGTGCTGCTGAATCGTTATACGCCGATAAATGGTTTAGTGTTGCTGAAGGACTTTATACTTACATTCTTTCAAAGGGCATTGAATGTTTAGAGAGATATATAGAACGTACCAAACTTGAAATCCTATGTTCGCTGAATAGATGAATTAATAATATTAAAAGACCACCTGATTGTTCCAATAGTGAAGGGTTTCATCAAGATGATTCACTGCAGAAATTCAGCAAAGATTATTATGTTATAAAAATGGAAGATGTTTTACTTCCTGCTGAGAAAAACTTTTATTGACTCTGTTACTGTTGATACGTTGGGACTTTGTAATGTTATCCAGTTTATTCTGCTTAAGCTGTTCAGCTGTCGTAATTACTATATCTTAGTTCTGGTCATGTACGTCTGGCTTCTTAATGTGAAAACTTTGGTACGTTAGCAATTATTCGTTGGTCTGTTATGATAATTTTTTGTGTTATGGTAAATTTTTGCTAAATGTTACTGTTCATTGTATAACATGTTTTTTTTTTCTAAGAGACATGCATTGACCAGTGTGATAAGTTACTGTTTTGGATGTTATGTTGGTTACTACTGTAGTTAAGGGTGAAACTTTTGTTAACGTTGACTGTTTATCCTTGTTTAAGATGTTGTAAGGTTTGTTCGTTGGGGGTTATTATTTCGTAGTTCGGATGATGCTAAGTAAGCTTATTAATGTGGATGTTACAGTTCAGGGTAAGATTAACGTTAAAATGATAGAGATATGCTTGAAAAAGTAAAGAATTAGGTTACGTTTGGTGTTTGCCTGTTATTACTTTTACTGATGTAAGTGTGAAACTTTGTTAATGTTGACTGCTATTCATGTATAAGAATCGTCTCCTTTGGTCTTTGTACTTATTTTCAACACTTTACTTTCAGTAGGATGTTAGGCTTAGTTGAATGGGGAAAAAACCTTATTATGTTAGAGTATCATTGTCGATTGACAGTATGGATAAATGTATCCAATGTGTTGTGATAACCTTTTTGTTAAGATGTTACTTGCTGACAGTGGAAGGTTAACGATAATATGTTAGAGATATTGTTTGACAAAGTGTGAATAGGTACGTTTTGTATGTAAAGTTAGTTACTTTACTGTTTTTAAGTGTAGAACTTTGTTAACGTTAAACCTTGATATTCTGTTTAAGAGTGCTAAGGTTTGTCATTTGGGGGGTTTATATTCATTAAGTTCAGATGATGCTAAGTAAGTTTTATCAATGTGAAAACTTTGTATAAGTCAACGTATATTGTTTGATGTTTGTATAAAGAAACTTGATTTTATGTTATGTTTATTCCAAAATGATACTCAAAAAGGACCTTAATCAATAGAATCAATAGATCACAGACATGGTCAGGGAGGGAGTTTGGATTGGGGCTGATGGCTGGTGTTGATTTAGTGATTACGCTTTAAGGTATGTATGATAGAAAAACGTAAATTTGTAAGTTATAACATTTAAAAAGCAATAAGAAATTTATTAATTTATTTATTTATTATTATTTTTATTCTTGATGGTTCTGAAACCATTTTTTTCGAAATCTACAAACCCAATAACGTATATAAAGACACCAATATTGTATTCATTACGACAATATTTGAATAACTCGCACCGCCGCGGATCAGCCACCGGTTGCAGTTTCAACTCCTACTTCCTCCATTCCTCATTCTTTCTTCCACCTTTCCTCATTCTTCTTCCTTCCTAGTTTCCCTTATCCTTCTTCATTCCTCCCTTGGTCTCTGTACTCTATGCTCTTTTTTTCAGTCGATACCCCCCTAAATGGGGATCCTAGAGCATCCCCATACGGACCTTATAACCTATCATATTCTTCGAAGATCTACACCTCGGATAACCCTTATAATTGACACCAACATTGTTGTTATTCGAATGTGTTATTATCTTTAAGTACGCCACGCCAGGCGTTAATTTCGTACTTATCAATGAGTTACCTCATCATCTGAAACTACTCTCCAAATTTTAGCACAATACGATAAAAGTTCAGAGGCGAGGGGCAGGCGGCTCTCAACGTCAGGTGTCAAAACCGGTATGCGAAGACGCTCACGGCGGACGCAACTCGGAGTGCGTAAAAAAACGATCCCTACAGGGATTCGTTTTTCGACTCAGATCGATTCCTTCGAATCGAATCTTCGACGTAATAATAATAATTAATAATGTGTCGTGTATGCGCACGCGCGCTCTGTCGTTCTGTCGGTCAAACAGACCTCCTTGACCTCTCAGTTGGTCGGCACCAACGCCTTGTCAGGCCCGAAACTCATGTCGTCCTCACATCAAGCAACAAGTGGCGTACAGAACGCAATAATCAGTTCGTCCACCTCGGGGTGACCCCCCTCTAATTACATCCTACAGGACTTGAAATTCCACTCAGCTTATCCCATATATTAGTTACTATTCCAAGTTTAAACGTAATATCTCATTCCTTCATATCCAAAAGGGTGGTAGCTGGCAAACTTGGCGCCCAAACTACCTATATTATAATAATATATATATAATATATATAACATATAATTCGATCATCGTATTTATAATATCTATATAATCAGGCTACGACTCCTTCGCATATACTTATACGTATCATAGAATATATATATATATACTATACTATACCTATTATATATATATATATATATATTGTGAGTGATTATATATATTATATATATATAATAATATAATAATATATATTATAGTATAATTATAATATATACTTGAAGCAAGTATATGAGTATATATATATATATATATGATATAAGATATATATATAATATATATATAGATAAATATATAATATATATATATATATATATATTATATATTATATATATATATATATAATATATTTTAATTTTTTTTTCTACTGTCTCGAGATTTTTAAGAAAATATACTAAAATATGGTAAGAAAACTTATAAAATGGTTGGAATTTATTAAAAAATTATGAAGGTTCGCAAATGTTCAGATTGCAATAACTGTGTAAACGAAATTAATCAAGAATGGCAACATCAACCCATTTTCATGAAACTTACACGAAATATGTTAAAAATATCTGTAGTGAAAAAATTACGTAAAATAAACTTCGAAAAATGACCTTGCAAAAAAGTTCTAAAGTCTCCAAATATAATATTTATAACATGTAAAATTAAATCTTAACTATTTTAACAAAGTTTTATAGTTGCCAGATGCTCCTTTTTTTATGGCATTATTTTACCAACACTCACAGGTTGGAGGCTCAGGGTCTGAGATCCAGTAAAAATATGCTCGCTGTGCCTTGCATTTAACATTGGGTTGTCCGACGCACCAAGTGCGGTGCCGTGCATTGTCCGCTCAATTTGTTGCGGTGCCGTGCATTGTCCGCTCAATTTGTTGCGGTGCGGTGCATTGTCCGCTCAATTTGTTGCGGTGCGGTGCATTGTCCGCTCAATTTGTTGCGGTGCGGTGCATTGTCCGCTCAATTTGTTGCGGTGCGGTGCATTGTCCGCTCAATTTGTTGCGGTGCGGTGCATTGTCCGCTCAATTTGTTGCGGTGCGGTGCATTGTCCGCTCAATTTGTTGCGGTGCGGTGCATTGTCCGCTCAATTTGTTGCGGTGCAGTGCGGTCTGGCACATAATTCCAGTGTCCCCGTGCGGTGCGACAAAAAATGGCTTTTAATAGAGGTGCTGTGCGTGGTGAGCTTACACGGGTGCGGTGCGGTGCGGTACGCAAAATTCAGGTGCTCGGCCAACTCAAATTTGCTATATTGCAAAAAAAAAAAAAAAAAAAAATTCAGGCGTCAATTTCCGACTTTCTTTTACGTGTTTCTTTCTTTTCATATAATTTTAAGCATTTCGGGTAAGTCTCATTAAAATCGGCTGAGACACTGGAAAATAAGTTAGGATATATATATATTATATATAATATATAATATTTATATATAATATATAGTATATATACTTTTATTTAGGCATCTATTTATACATTTTTTTAATTATTTATTAGAAAAACATCTATATATATATATATATTAATTATATATATATATATATATAACTTACTACCATTAAATATTAATAATTATATATAATATTTATCATTAATATATATATCATATAATATATATATATAATATATAATATATATATAATATATATATAGTATATATTTATAATATATTATATTTATTAATTTAATATATATTGAATATTATATATTGATAATATATTAATATATAAATATATTAATTATATATTATATATATAAATAAGATTATATATATTATATTATGGTAGCAGCAACTTTTTTATTTTTTGGTGCTCCATAATACATTATATATCCATGTATCACTCAACAAATAATTTATATATAATTTATATGAAAATCAAGAAAGATATTACACTATGGTCGGTATTTTATTTATTTTATTTATCTTATATTTATTTTTTTTTTTTTTTTTGCATTATTCGTTGAAAATAATTTAAAAAAAAATATTCATTTTCCCCATATTAGTTAAGGCTCGTGAGTATAACGGGGACAGCCCTCGTGCGTATTCCACCTGTATAAGAGGCTCGAGAGACACGACCTCTTGACCAGTCTTGCGGTTTAACGCCTCATTATATGGTATATTCCTTTAGTTGAAAAGAAATACCAATATAGTGTTTAAGGTGAATAAGTAAAAGTATTCTTTTTTTTAAACTAAAGGAGCATACCATAGGGTAAACCGCAAAGATGGCAAGAGTTTCAGTAGTCATCTTACTGAGCCCCGGCGTATAGACGGGATAAACTCATTATCGTCCCCCCCTCTGTATTAACCTACTCATGATTCTCTCGGCAAGTCGGAGCCCTATAAATAGGGAAAATAATTTTTATTAAAAAAATTTCTGAGTATATATAAATAGTTAGTCTTGTACGCAAGATAACTACAAGCGTGAAGTACGACCGAATTCCTTTAAGCAGATTCTCCACGCGGAGCAAAATTTTCTACATCGCGAAATATACATCTTAGTTCCTATCTTACTTGATAACATCTGAATCTCTAGCTTTAGTACATATACGATTAATATATTTAATATATATATATATATTACTATATATATAATATAATATG
>JABUQX010014117.1:55000-71840 GCA_015478945.1 Trachelipus rathkii
TGACAGATCAGCAAAAATTTATAAATATGGAAGCACACCTTCCCAAATTTTGCTGAAAATTGATGTATTGGTAGAGGTTTGGCTGAAATCTGTTTTTCAATATCTTTACTAGAATCAAAGTTATGGACACCCCAAGTTTGGGGGTTTGGGCTATCACCTAAATTTTAAAGACTCATATCTTAGTCCCTATTTTACATAAAAGGTTGAAAAAAAGCCATTCAATAGAGAATTTTTAGCTCTTCTAAAATGATTAAGTCAATATTTTATATAAGGACCATATTAAAAAAATTGCAGCCCTTTTAATTTTTAATTTGGGGGGGGGAACCCCCAAAGTACACAGAAATAAAAAAAAATTAATTTCTTTACAAAGCATTGCTAATCTACTTTTAGGAGATCCATAACTCATTTTGTATATTTTATGTTATCTGTAAGAAATACAAGGTTAAATATTTGTATAATTTTAGCAATTTTTAAAATTTAATCTATATAAGACTTTTAAAAATTTTAATTAACCATGCTGTACTACGTCTAGAATCACTTTGTTAGAAGGAAATTTTGCAGCTTCTTTTGGGTCAAATGAGTATGTGATTCTGACGTCTGCATTCTATAGGGGGATACTCAACACACTCAAAATGTTCTTCATCAATACTCAACATGTATCCTCAGTGGACAAAAAAGAGAATGTGTTTTGCAACCTGGTTCATGAAGTTAATTTTACAGTCTTGGTGTTCATCTGAGATTTCCTCGATAAACCCTATGTAAGGAATATTATCATAGTACAAAGAACATATTAGCGTATTTTTGTAATTAATGTAGGTAATGGAAGGAATTGATTTGTCAGATGAAATTTGGTGTATAGTGTATTTGGTTGAATCTGATGTTGTGAATTGCTTTGAACGCATTAAAAGTCGTTGGGAATTTTTTTATGAATCTTGTTGTACTTATTTAATGTATTGAGCAGCTAAAATTCAAGATTTATATTGTTTCATTTTTGATATAGTCAGATGGAATGTAATAGAGATTTAATTGAATCGGCAAAATAATCGGCGAAAAAATTTGAAAAATTCTAATGGTTATAATTGGAGATTTACAAACCCTTTGAAGAATCTCCATACTTGCAGCCCTTTTAACTATGCCTCCAATGCCATCACAGGCATTCTTACCATGACTTGTACCAAAAAAAATTCCATTCACAATTCATCCCAAAGTCTGAAAGGTGATAGTACAGATTTATGAAGTTGTACTTATTTTTGTGCTGACCAGCACAACCATCAGAAAAATAGAACTTTGGTGCAATTTGGAATAATAAGACTTATGGCGGGCAAAAGTTTTTTAAGAAATGCATGAACTGAAAATACTGAATAGATCAATGAGTCACTGATAAAGCAAAAAATTTTATTGCTAAGACATTTTGTCCTACCATTTTTTACCATTTTTATAATAAGCCATGAAAGGGTGTACAGTTACTTGACTATTTGGTCAGTGAAAGTTTCGATTTCATCTTGTACAACAAAGGAGTAATTTTCAGAAAAATCACCACGAATAATGACTTCTTTGTTGTCCAAGTTTTCTTTAAGATATTTTAAATATGCGGATTGTGACTTGGAAATATAAATGGTGGTGTGTTAGGGGAAAGAATTTTGGAAGATAGAGTGGCTATAAATTCATCTGTTAATGAAACATTGGTGGTGAGTGTTGACCTATCTGTACTAATCTACTGTAAATAATTAATGTTGTCTCTTTCATCTAATTTTGAGCGAGTTTTTAAATACTCTGCCACTCCGAATTTTCATGGACATTTTCTGGATTGTCCTAGCATACACACTGCATTGTTCATATTTTACAAGCGCACTTTTCCATCAAAGTCTTATATGTAATGTCTTTGTCAGCAATACTTGATACCATAAGTTTGGGGTTTTGATGATATGTGCACATACACACACTATGAATGCCCTTTGGGCCTGCAATCACGCACCACTTTGGTCTTAACTTCGCAAATGTAGAAAATCCAGCAGGATCTTTTGAGTTGGATTTGTATTGGGGTAAAAGCTCTTTTAAATGACAATAGACGTTTCTGTAGATGTTCGTTTTCGCCACCAGCCATTCTAACATTTAAACAGTCACTTTTACCAGGACATAACCTACTTATTTCATCTTCCTCATAGAAAGAAATCACTTCCTGTATCTGTTCATTAGATATCCTATATTAGATATATATATATGTTATTGGCACCTCTGGTAGGACTCCATATAAATTTTTCCATGCTCTGGCTTTATTCACTAAATATTTACTAGCTCCAAAATAGAGCATGATTTTCAGTAATTTTGAATGGGGATAAAGTCAAAATCTGCAGTTTTCTTTCATAGGATGCCTTTTCATATTGTTCCTTCACAGTTTTAGTAAAATTATCCTGAAACTGTAATTAAACCAACCATTAACTAACTATTATTTTTAATACTAATAAATAATAACATAATACTAATAATATAATAACATAATACTAATAATATAATAAGTAATAAAATTTTTTAAGGTGTAGTACTTCTAAAGCAGTTTCTAAGTACAATTTAAAAAGTTCTGTAATGTAGTTTTTAAACTAGTTTGACAAATTGTACTAACCTTTCTACATTTTGGTCCTTCAATTGTGAAGGCTTGTATGTAGCTAAGGGAATTTTCTGTTCAAACACTTTTAAGCATACCTTAATTGCTATTCCAGCGTGTAAAAACGTCTTGGTTTTTTTTTCTCACTAGAAGAAGCATCTGAAGTAATTGGTAAAAAACCTAATTTAGAATTCATTATAAACAGATAATGATGAATATTCTTGTTATTATGTGGAAAAAAACATAATATATTTAGACTTGAATATATGGAATTCATGGAAGTTTTTGAGTTTTGAATGTAATTTAAACGCTATCATGTGATGGTTCACTTGAATGTGATTTAATTTAGTTCAAAATTCTTAAAATGACTTGAAGGTCATTAATTGGATCATAAAGTTAAATGTTTACCATATGAAGAAATTTTTTCTTACGGGGTTTTTTAAAGAGAAACAAACAAATGTGAAGTGTTTTTTCATTTGTATCTGTCAAGGCTTGGAATGTTTCAGCTACTTACTCAGTGTTGTTAACATAAGCTGCCTTGCTACATTAGTCAGAGTTTCTCTTTCAAGTTTTGTTTGTGGTGGAAGGTTTTGCTTATTTTGTTTGAGCAATTTGTG
Organism: Trachelipus rathkii; assembly: GCA_015478945.1. NCBI lineage: Eukaryota > Metazoa > Arthropoda > Malacostraca > Isopoda > Trachelipodidae > Trachelipus > Trachelipus rathkii. The sequence goes on from JABUQX010014117.1 coordinate 58,220, forward strand.
CATTCAATATTTTCATTTTCCCAAGCTGTAATTCTTCAGTGTCATTTGCTTTTCATATTCAGTTGTGAAAGAAACGTAAGTCATCTGTGTATTGCTTCTTATGTTTAAGAAAAGTGTTTAAAATAAATATTGTAGTTTTAATTTGCCATTCTTTAACTGTGTCTCATTATTTTTAAAAGTGTTAATAATATTTTTATATATTAAGTATTAAAAAATTATGAAACTTTGTAAGGTTGTGACGACACCACAGCACTGAAAGTAAATAAAAAAATAAAACATTTAAAACAAGTCGATATTATTAATGTTTGTAACTTGTACAAATGTTAGTCATGGATAGTACATAAATCGTTATTTTCGATTAAATATAAATTTATGAAAATAAAAAATTTATTAGCATTTAAAACTTTGCATATCTTACGTAGACATAAAATATACAAAATGATATGATGAATCTCCTAAAAGTACGATTAGTAATTGCTTTGTTAAGAAAATTATGATTTTTTCATTTGAAGCTTTGGGGGGGTTCCCCCCCCCCCAGATTAAAAATTAAAATATGGCTGTAATTTTTTAAATATTTTCCTTATATAAATATTCATTGCTTTATTCAATTTTTATAGCTTGGCATTTTTGAATGGCTTTATTTTTTTCACCTATGTTAAGAAAGCCACAGGAGATATGATTTGAATTCTGGGAGGGGGGTTGCTCAAAACTCCATATCTTCGGCTGTCAGCCATGACTTTAGATTATAACATATTGGAATACAGATTTCAGATTTTGGTGGTTACAGCCAAAACTCTACCCATACATTCGATTTTCAAAAAAACCCATGAGAGTGTGTGGTTCCTTTGCCTGATTTATCAGAGAATGCTCCTAATATTTTCTTAAATTTAGTTTTGAAATTTTAATAGTTTTTGTAATGAGGGTAGTTCAATTTTGTTCTAAACTTTATTTTCTTCTTTTATCTTTATCATCAACATCTTATTTCTAATTCTTATAAGGTGTAAGTAATTTTATTAACTGATAATATGATTAAAAATATGACATACTTATTATAATGAGAATTCAATTAAAATCACGGTTCAAAATATCTTTAAACCTATTCTTAAGTCTTAAAGTTCTTTAGGTATACCATGATTGTATAATAAATAAATATAATTTTCAGTGTTTGTTTTACATATAAGAGTTGAAGTTGAGCACTTATGTTGATGTGATCAAAAATGTATGAATTGATATTAGTTTCTTCTTAAAATTTTCTTCCTTATTTTTGTACTTTCAGGTTTTATGCTCGCGTGGAAAGAAATTAGGCTTGGGATCAGCATATATCTTTGGAATAAAAAAAGCCTCAGGAAATTTCATAATCATTATGGATGCTGACCTTTCTCATCACGTAAGTTCCCAATGCTTTTGTAACATATGGTGTTTAGTTTAATTTCAATTTGATATAAATTTTTACAGTTTTGATGAACTCAATAATTATTGAAATAAAGAGTTTTGAATTCAAAAGAAACGTTTGAATCTAGTTTCCAAGTCCTCTTGAACTCTTCCATCCTCTGAACCTTTTAAGTCGTTCCTTCATTCATCAATACAGTGATGGTAATCATCAAATAATTGCTTCCTGCTTCAAGGATATGCTTGCACATCAGATGGCAATTTCAGTTCACTAGATCAGAAAGTTAATTCAAGCTCTAAAAGAACGCCTATTCATGTGACTGGAGGTGGAAATGTGCGTCCTTTTGAAGTGACAGAGGCTTGGAGGAATGGTTTTTGACTGAACTGATCTCGGTGAATACTGGTTGAAATATCGTCATTTGCTTGGTTTTAGAACAGAAAATAGACAGATATACTTTACTTCACCTGCACATACAATGTGATAAAACTTGTAGTAGTTAAAGAGTCATACCTTTCTCTCATAGAGTCTACCAGTATCTTATGTGCTTTCCTGTTGAAGCTGGTCTTTAAGCAATGTGAGTTTATAAACAAGAAGTCTCACAAAACTGGAGGTGTTTCTAGCCATAGTTGAGATTTTGGATGAAGAGAATGCAGTGATCATCCCTTGTGCTCTTGAGAAACTTCAGACAATGAATTTTGACAGTAAAATATATTGAATTTAAAGTGAACTCCACTCTTTGAAAAAAAAAAATAATAATAATAAACAAACCACATTCAGAGCAGCGAGTAAACTGTTTTCATTCTGCATAGTTCTTAACTCAGTATTTCCAGAAAGTTATGTTAGAAAGTAGCTAATTGTGTTTTTAAAGTCTCCAAATTTCATACTCGAATATTTAAGAACGTTAAAGAAATCATCAAATGTCAGAATTCCTTACTATGTTTATAATCTAAGCTTAATTTATTGCACAAATATATTCGTTTATAAAAATATAATAAGGAGCAATATATATATATATATATATATATAATATTATATATATTATATATATATATATATATATTATATATATATATATTATTATATATATATATATATATTACATAATAATAATAGTAATTATATTTATATATATTATATATATATATTATTATATTGTATATATTATAATATTATTAATTTATATATTATTATATCTATATTATTTTATAATATATATATAGTATATATATAATAATTATATTATATATATATAAATATATATATATATATATATATATATATATACGGTTAATATTAAAATATATATTTAGATATATATATATATTATTATAATATAAGTATATATATATTGTATATAGTATATATATATATTATATAATATATAATATGTAATATATATTTATATATTATAATATTATATACTTTCTTCTTCTTCAGCTTCCTCTTTGCCCAAGATTGGGGGTAAGGGTGTGTAACAAGCTATGGAAAGAAGCAGTAGGAGAACATGACAATTAGTCGAAAAGAAAGCCCAAGCCTTACCGGATAGCCGGATCTGTACCATTTATCTAGTTTGAGTGTTGTCTCGTGAACAGAAGAAAATTCACCCTAGAGCATCATAGGAGCGACGGACCTCACTATGGTAAATGTCATGTAAGGTTCTCCCCTGGCCATGTGGGCCACAACCATACCCCTAATCCCGCCATTCTCTATCATGCACTCTTATTCTGCCTCTGCACAAACTCAATTTTCTCTTCAGACAATTCGTGTCACGACGCCTCATCCATTTCTCTTCGGCTCCCAGCCGTCGTTCCAAACACTCACTGCACTTAACATAAGTTAACAACCGATTATTTTCATCCTTTCCACATGAAACCATCTCAACAGAACTTTCATTTATTCTGTCATTTACCCTTTTCTTCACACCACACACTCTCTAATAGTTCATTCCTCAATTTATAATTATTTATCACACCGTAGCATAGCCCTATAATTAGAATCTAAATTAACTGAACATTTAAGATATAATATCTTCTTATTCCAGACATAGTCTCACTACATACAGTATACAAGGTAACAACAATACCTCTATGGTACAGACTCCTAGCGGCACTCAAGACTGTACCTTTTACATCACCGAACGTTTAAATTGACAGCTACTTCCTGCCATTTCACAACTTTTCTACTACACTCTGCATCATCCGTTCCTTCTCATCTCAAGCACATACCTAATATTTTAAACCAGAGCTTGCTCTCAGCTGCTCATTACATCTACATAACTCACATCTGAGGACTGTCCTCATCACAATCATATACCTTACTCTTATCTATCGTTTACTTTCAAACTCTTTTACACACCTGCCAAATCTCTCACCAATCCTCTCAACTCTTTCGAATCGCACAACAGAACAAATATCCGATTACAATAGGTAGGCCCTCCACTCCTCGCCTCATTCTCATCATTTTAACACTATTTCCTGCCACCCACCTCAGATTCTTTCATAACCCCATCCATATACACATTGAATACCCAAGGAGACATAACACAACGTGTTCACTCGCTTATTTAATCTAAACCAATCACCATTGACACATTTTTTCTAACAGCTTCACTATGGTATATCAATGACTTTTTGATTCCATTAGAGCCTCCCAACACACATATATACAATACTGCCATATTAAGCTTCCTATAATCTATCATCGCCTGTTGTAAATCCATAAACTAAATATAGATTTATTCTTATTCTCCATCATATTCTCAAATCATTTGTTTCAATTGTAAAAGATTTTATCCACACATCCTCTACACCTCTAACGATAACCTCTGTTCTTCACAATCATCCCTCAGTGAGTCGACGCACTCTTTTCGACAAAACCAGCATATACCATTCCCCTTACAAACCTCATAAACTATTCCCATAATTTCTACAGTTCCCTTTTCCTCCTTATTATACAAGGGACTATTTACGCTCTCCCCAATCATTGGAATATAACTCCATATATACGCTTATATTACAAACTTCCAATCCATAAATGCACACCAAATCTCGCCTCCGCTCTGATCATATTACTAGTAGATTTATTCTATACTGCAATTACCATTTTCAAGTCTTTCCAACACTACCATTACCTCTCCTTACAATAACTCATCCCCAAATACATTTCTTCTATTGCAGACCAGTCAAACCAACACATTTTCACTATCCCATTTTTGCTGCCAATGTGCGATTTTTGAAGTGTTCTCTTCACACTCCCCTCAATATTTATTATTCAAAAGCACCATCCCTTTCATTATTCTAAGCAGATTCTCCTTATTCTCATTCTATCTTTCGCGCTTCCTTCCAGAAGAGCTTCGTTTTCTTGTATGTCCATTCATCTCCTTCCCAAATGTCATTTACATCTTGTTTTCGTCCTACGTATACTCTTTTAGTATATAATATATATATATAATTTATATTATATATATATATATATAATAAATTATATAGTAATAAATTATATTATATATAATATATTATATATATATATATAATATATATATCATAATTATATATATATATAATATATAATAATATATATTATATATAATAATATATATACTATATATATCATATTATATATAATTATATATATTAGGGATGTACGATAGTATCGGTTATCGTAGATCGCCATGTTTTTGTGGTATCGGTAACGGTTAAAATGGCCGATACTGCCGATACTTTTTACTTTTTGGGTGAAAAAATATGAGAAACTTTTAGATCAATAATAAATCTAGTTGATATAGATAGCTAGTACTATGTTAGGTTTTTTTTTTTTTTTTTCTCGATTTCCTTTTAACTTAGATTTTTTTAGCGTTTCTCCAACTTGGGCTTAGCGTAACATTTATTAGTATTATGACAGCCATTATTTACGATTTATACAGATTTAGTTCTTCTACTGTTTTTTGTGATAATTAGTATTTTTATTTTTTTTTTTTTTTTTTTTTTTTTTGTACGGAATTTTGAGAGCGTGAGTGTGCAAGTGTTTTTCAACTTTCTGGATTATTCATATTTTAAGATATTTGCTGTAAATGGGTTTACAGTTTTAAAAATTTCAGGTTTTAGATTTAGGTTTTAGCTACGAATGATTTTTCCTCATTTCTCCTTGGTTTTTGTCTATTGTTTTTATCTGTGTGCTGTGTCTTTTTTTTTTTTTTTTTTTTTTTCTTTTTTTTTTTTTTTTTTTTTTTTTTTTTTTTTTTTTGTTATTGTGTGTGCGTGTATGAAGGCAGATTTGCACAAGGCGTGGCTTTCTCTTGACTTTACCAACATCAATGGCTTGCACTCTTAAGATCTGCATCCATGGTATACACCTCTCTAGTTACCAAATTTTCTCTCTGTCTGAGACGCAGATGGACTAGATTCATCATTCAAACTGTTAACATATCCAGCTATAAATTATTTATAATGTTCCTTATACTTTACTTTCATAAATTATTATATGCCTTATTAACCACACTTCTATAACAAGTCTCGAGAATCTCTATCTCTAAAACAGTTCGATGTTCTGTGGCTGTAAGATTTTCTTGCTTACTAGCAATAATACTTTTGATGCTTCTGTACTGTTCTCCTAAAGAAAAGATTTCATGACTTTTTTTTGATTACTTTACTACTTCTCACGATGACTGTAATATCTTCTCGATCCAAAATATGAGTCTCATTTAGGGATTTCAATGATACACAACACTGAATGCTCGGGTTCCTCTCAATACTGATTTAGGTGGGGAGGATGCGAATAATTTCAGTATTCCTGAAGATTCTTGGAACAACGTAATTTAAAGAACTACAACACATTTCGTGATCTTCCTCAGACAATTTTGAACACACTTCTAATATGTTTCAACCACTAGTCTTCTCTCTATATAATACACACCTTTGCTCCTATGCGGTAAATTTAGATTTGTTATAATTTATATTTTAGTACTTCTTCCAAATCTCCTCATTGCCTAATTGCGTTTTTTTCTGGACTTTGATTCGGGACACGGATTGGGGGGTTGCGTTGCTTCTACGTATATAATTGGAGTGACTGCTTTGACTACGAAAGACGCTTCAGGTTCTGCCGATAAAGTGGGAACTGTAATTGTTGATGGGCACAGTTCATTTTTTCTGACTAAATTTTTTCTCTTAAATCATGGTCGATCGTGTTGTTTCTTGGCCTTCAAGGCTAGAACAGTGCGTATTCGGGTGTGGAAAAAATTCTCGTTCTCTATCACTCTTGGCCATTTCATTACTAGAATCGTTGCATGGATATCTTCAAGAGAAAGCGGATTTTATTATACCAAAGTGCGCTGACCTCCTTGGTTCTCCACATGGCAAAATTCTCTTGCCTTTGCATAAACATATCTCACAATTTTGTAAATCATCCTTCCTCCTCGTCTGATGATTGCTCTTGATGATTCTGATGTTTTAATGACTTCAACTTTGAAGGCATAATCATTCTTTTGGCTTCTATTTTCCCTCTAATCAAGCCTGGATCGATTCTGACATTCCTCTTCCTGCTCTCCTTCTCCTCTTAGATGTCCTATGCCTTTAGTAATTTCATTTGATCGTGTGCATGGGCCTCTGAAATCTATGAACGTAGGAAGGCGGGTGGACGGATGGCATTCCTCCCCCCGAGTTTTGAGGAGTGTGCTTCCGTGCTTGACCCATCCTCGTTCAGGCTATATTAATATATAGCTGTCATAACTGAGCTTTCCTAGTGTTGGAAGAGCCATATGTCAAGCCTATTTCGAGAAAAGGTTCCGCTCTGATCCCTGTCTAACTATCTAAAACTTGTATTTTGTTCTAAGTCTTTGAAACTTCTCACTCTTAATTAGATATTTATCTGGAATCTCATTCCCTTTTTCCGATTGCCAGTAACGGCTTTTGGCGCTCGAGATCTACTGGTGATATACTTTCCTATTTAAGATTTATGGTTTTTCGCTTAGGAACTCGGGAAGACTTGTGTGGTGACGCTTGCATATCCAAAGCATTTTGACCGGGTATGGCACGGCGTCACTGCGTCTCACAAGCTTCTAATGTTCTAATGTTTTTTGCTTACTTATGTCTAGCTCTATTGTTCAATAGCTTCAATGTGCGGTGTTGTTGATGGGCGATTCTTCTTTTTCTGACAAATTGTGGTGTTTCTCAGGTTCTGTTTTATCTCCTACTTTTTCTGCTTTTCATTCATGATCTCTCACTTGCAAATCTAACTCTATCTCACTCATATGCGATGGATCCGACTCTTCTTCTTTCAACGTATCAATTCTGCTCCTTCATTTATTGGTAAAAGTGTCGCTTGTCTTATTCGTTCAAGTTCTCTTATCGCTGATCTGGGAAGAATTTCCGGGTGTGGGTAGTTCTCAACAGCTGTGAAATTTAATTTCTTTAAAAACATTCCACTTCTACAAATCTCCCTCTCTAATGAGTCTAACTTTCCTTCTCTTTCGATCGGTTCTCTCGTCTCTCCTGTTGACAATGATATACAAAAAAAAATGTAAATTGAAACTCTCAAATCACAACGTGTTGCTAGGTGCGCTCAAGAAGTTGAGAGTGTATGGTTAGGCTGCTGAGATTTTTTCTTTTCTCAAGTTTCCCCATCTCAGGTTTCGTTTAGCATTGTATGGAGTACTGACTCTCATATCTGGGAGGGCTCTGTTACCGCGGTTTTGAATGGTGTCGCAGATAGCTAAAAGACTTTATGACTGTCCTGTACTTTCTAGTTTCACTTGACCTCTATATTTGCGGCGCGTGTGTTGGTGCTTTAATAAATGCCTTTTTCTGATAGGTATGTAGTGGAAGTGATCGAGGGAACTTTCTACATAGCGTGGCACCATTAGAGAAACGTCACCTTTAAGACGTACTCCTCGTAGCGAAGGGGTTGCTGGTGTCGGCAAATGAATTTTGTGTGGATCATTATAAATTTTGGGCTTGTTGCTATGGTGCCTCTTATTTACAGCCACCTCTGTCCTGTGGAATTCGTCTTCCATCATCTGTGTTTCCTACTCTAATTTAATCTTCCCACTTAAAAACATGCGTGCTGTGTCATCTGTGGTAACTTTGCGTTATGAATTGATCTTTTGAAGGCGTGTCAATCCCCTCCTTGAATGGGGTTCTGCCCGTGAGTGGCGGTGAGCAATTAAAAAGAAAAATAAAATAAAAGGTTCTAAATATAGGGAATTCCTAAGCTAGCTGAAACCACACAAGAATGGCATCTCCGGCTTAAATTTCTATACCAGATGCATTTTAAATAGCATAACGAGGAGTTTGCTCGCGTGACGGGCTAAAAAAAAAAAAAAAAAGATTTACAGAAGTCGGAAGCGCATTATGTGCAACCCCTGGCAACAGCACGGATAGTGACGATGGTGGCTTTCAGCAAAAAACCTACTGAAGATGAGGATTGGATATGTTTAGCTTTGATAAGTATCATGGCGAATTGCAATTGAACTTCATTCACCTTCAAGGAATCACACTCAAGGAACTATCGTAAAACGAAGAGAACAGATCATGCAAGCGAGCAAAGATAACATTCAATTTGCAATCTGTGAAAGAGGAAGAGGAGATGAGGCTTTACGACATGGAGAGCTAACATGAAGAGAATCCTTCATCGGGTGGGATGAAAATGGGCCAAGGTTTTCATTTTATCATGTTGCAGGCAATAATTATAGCATCTCCTTCATCTAGTCGAGACTGAGCGTATTAAATAATGTGTATGGTAGAATGTAACCACCTCAAAAAGAACAGGCTCTCGCCAGAATACTATGTGAATAGCTTAATGTTTTGCATCAAAATGTTGTGAATTTTTTTTGAAATTCTTTTTGAATTGATATGTATCTTTTATCTTAAAGGAGTATATTTTATGTATGTTTATATAGCATTTTTTTTATTTTATGCTTTTCATGTTTATTGTAATTCTCTCTCTCTCTTTATTATTTTTATTCTTTTATATTGTAGCTAGTTAATATTCTTTTTGTAAAGTTGGTAATCATGTTAAAAACATAAAAGCTAAGTCGCTAAACTTTGGTTATACTTACTGGAAATGGAAATGGAATATTTTTGAATAAACACAAACATAAAAAAAGGTAGTTAAATATTATATTGCCTTTATTATTTCCTTTTAAAGAATACCGATTTTAAGATTTTTTAAAATAATATAATGTTATAACACCAAATATGAAATAAGTGACTAAGTATTGGTTGTACAGGGAATGCAATCGTGAGTTGCCTAGCAGTACAAGTAAAATATTATAATACTGTGTATTTAATTATTATATATAGTAAGTATCGGTCATGGCCATTTTCTGGTAATCGGTACAGTCCCTAATAATATAATATAATATATTAGATATATATATAATAATTTAATATAATAATATATTATTATATTATATTATATAATATATATATATAATCTATATATATATAATATTATATTATATAATATTATAATATTCATATATATGTATATTACGGTAATTATATATATATTATATATATATATTATATATAATTTATGTATATATTGTGTGTGTGTGTTATGTTTCCATGGCTATTTAATTTGTGTATGGATGGTGTGATGAAAGAAATTAAAGGCAGAGGTATATGGTTAGAATGGAAGAGAATGGATGGTGCCTTGCTTTTGTGCTCAGATGATTTGGTTTTGCTGGGTGAATCCGAAGAAGTGAGAGAATTGGGTAGAGGGGTTTTGCAGGGTGTGTGAAGGAAGGGGTTTCTAAGTAAATGATAGAGTAAGGTGATAGTAGTGGGAAAGGAGAGTCCGCGTGTGAAATACATTGATGGTAAGAACTGGAAAAAGTACGGAGTTTTAAATAATTATGCAACCGGGTATATGTTGGACGAAAAAGGGAATGGATAATGCAAATTGTAGTAGGAAAGTTGTGAGTATTAGGAAGGTGGATGGTGCAATTCAATCTTTGGTGAGTGCAAGTGGATTAAGTCTTGAGTGCGCTAGGGTTCTGCAATGAAGGTATGTTGTATACCGGTGTTAATATATTAGTATGCCTAAAAAACTATCTATGGTATGGATAAGAAGTATAGGATCTAAGGTGGCAGACGTATTCAGTATAATCTTTGGGGCTTGTTAGCCTTGAGAAGCATTGATAAAATGAGGGAGGAATGAACTAATTAGAGAGCAGTTTGTGTAATAAGCCTGAAAATGAGAGTATATTAATTGTTTAGTTTATAAATTACGATGGTTAATAGTCGATTGGTTAAGGCAATGTTAAGTGGTGAGCGTGCTGGTGCTGGAATTGACTTCTGGGAAGTACCAAAGGAAAAGTGGATTGAGTCAGTAAGAGAATATCTGAAGGAAAGGAATGTAAATTTAGCAGAATAAGAAAAATGATGTTTTAATAGGAGTAAATGCGTAGGTTATGGCTTGGCCCAGGGGTGTGACCCTTACATTTAAAGATACACAGTGACAGTGGGGGGGGGGGGGGTGTGGCTGTCACAGTGTTGTAAAGGTCTAGAGTGGATATTTTTTGCTGCGATTGGTATGAGGGAATTGTTTCTTTTCCACTAACTTACTTATGTTCTTCTATTAATCTTTTAGTTTAAATGTTTCAGTGTGGTATGTTCCTGCAACCACCTTAATCTGTGGTTACAAGAGCGAATATAATAATATATATATATTAATATATATATATTATAAATTTTAAAATCTTAGAAGTCTCATTATTCTGCATATTCTACTATAAGCGTAATATATATATATGTTATACTTATGTTCAGTAGCGGCTGTGAACAGAAAGCAGTTCTGTTTCATCTTTCAAAATAATTAAAAAAAAATGTAATATTGATAGATACATATATTTCTATATTTATCTATATTAAAAATATATTTAGAGATAAATTTTATAGTATATATATATTAAATATTTATATATATATTACACAGTCGTCCCTCGTAGAAGCGGTCTTATAGAACGCGATCTCTTGCTATCCGAGGTTGGTAATAAGATAATTAAAATTAATTAAATTTGCAAGAAAAAAAAAAAAACCACAAAAATTAAAATTCTGTAATAATAATAATAACAACACTGAAAAATACTGTAACAAAATAAAATAAACTAATTGGCAAGCATTACATAACATCATTTCACAAAGATATAATGAAATGAAAAGGAAAAAAAAAAGAAATATATAGTGAGCGAAAAAGGCAAAAGCGTCTCCTTGGACCTCCCATTCTGTCTTATCTAAAAAAGCACCAGGAGAGTGGAGACCTTGTGAGGATTATACAGCCCTTAATTCTGCCCTAAGGCCTTACCCTTCAAACAGCGTGTTCATATTCATTTTTGAACAGAACTCTTTTTAGGATGCGCAATTGCGATTAACTTTTAAAAATTTTTAAATTAAGTCCTATAGGCTATTCACTACAATCTATCTTTAAAAATATTGTTACTCTCAAAATTTTTAAAAGGTTTATACATTGTATATTTGTTATGGCCAAAAAAGCTAAGAAAAAAACAATTTTTTGTCCAATTTAAGAAATATGTACGACAAGAAGGAGCCCCCGCGGAAGACCTTCCAAGTAGTCATGTAGTAATACCTCCGATCTACAAATCTAACTATGTAAAAAAACTAAAAATATATTATATATCATTCTGTAAAATCCAATTTATCTCGCAAATTTACTTCATTAATTTATTATCATAAGGATACAATAAAATAACCTCTGCTCGCTATTATTACCTTCACGCCTTTATAATACCAAGTAAAAATTTTTTTCTAAACAAAATAATTTGAAAATTATTATTTCAGGCGGTGGTTAAAAAGTTAAATAAGGCGATGTCGCACTATAGAGGGTCAGGATACCTAACCCCGCGTTCTAACGACGAAGGGACTGTATATATATTACAATATAACTATATATTATTATCTTATCATATTATATATATTATTATATAAATTATATATAAATATATACTAATAAATACTATATTCATATATTTTTCTATATTCTATATTTATATATCTATAATATATAGACAATATAATAATTTTATTAATCTTATCTAAATCAGTTTTTTTATTAATTTAAAAAAAATTAGTTTTCTTGTATTTTGTTTACATATTTATTAGCAGAGCGGGCAAACCTAACATTGGTAAGAGTTGCAAAATTTTTTGGGAGGAGGATTTTAAAAGTGACGTGTTCGATGAGGAGGCTTGTGGATAAATCCTCAAAATAGACAATAAGGAATAAGGGTTCTCTTTTTACGTGCATGAAATCCAAGTGTTGTTGAAATGCATATAAATTATCTTTCTTTCGTGCTTGGAAGGCCAAATTCGAAAACCATTCGATCCCGTATATGATCCTTATGAAATAATAATTAAAAATGTAAAGATTTAGCTGTCTTGTATAAATTTAAACATATCAAACTTTTTAATAGTATAAATAGTATTTTGAACTTATTATTATTTTACATTAGTTTGCTTTTATTTTTTTTTTAGGAGGAGCCGGCCTCCTGTGCTTCCAGCCGTAAAAAAAGCGCCTGAACTATATATCTATTATATATTTTTTATTATTATATATATATCATTTAATAATATATATATATATAATATTATTTATTTATAATTTATATTACATATATATTATCTTATATTTATATATTATTATATATTTTATGTATTATTTTCTTCATTTTTTTTCTTCTTTCTTTTCCCCCCCAGATTGGGGGTGGGGGGCTGCACATACATGGAAACAGAAAAGTTAGTTGAAGAACATGGAGTTAGCAGATCCTCTGCCAGGCAGTAAAAAAACAAAAGTTTTATACCCATGGGTTTATATATTATATATATTATATATAATACCTATATATATATTATATATATATATATATATTATATATATATTATATATATATACTAATATATATATATACTAAATATATATATTATATATATTATTATTATATATATATGCAAAATTCATCTTGAGTTTTAATTAAGGAAGCAGGAGAGAAATGATTATGACATTGTTTAGGACTCGATATAGTAATGGGGTGGCGTGTATGGTTGGAACTTTTTCAGAAGAAAACTTATTAGTCGGACAGCCCAAAGTTACATACAAGTATTATTCGACGCCGGGGGTGCTTTCTGTTTAACGGTCCTTTAAGGTATCAGTCTTTTGTTATACTTAGCTTTCTTCTTTACTTGTAGGAAAGGTCTTTTGATTTTTTGGACTACGTATCTG
>JABUQX010014118.1:0-7500 GCA_015478945.1 Trachelipus rathkii
TTTGTGGGTGGGTGTGTTGTTCATCAACAGTTTTTTCGATTACTAAGAGAAATTATATTTCATATTAATATTTAAAAGGAAAAAAATAAACACAAACCTTAATTATTTTAAAGATAAATAATAATATTAAATTTTCAGCCTGGAAAGGATAAAAACGTGAAAGGGAGCAATTGGGAAGTTTGGGGAGAAAGAAGGGATTAAAATGAGAAAACCATCCCTATTTTTTTTTCTGCTTAAAGTTTCTTTTGAGGATAAATTTTTTTTTTTAGGGAAATAAAAAAAATGTTTCCAGATAATCGTCCACGCATTTATATATAATTTACAATTATATTTTTAAAACATGATTATTAGTGATGTCGTTAAATATTCAAATGCAGTTAAATATTCACCTAATTAAATATTCAAATGTAGAAAATTATTTAAATGTAGTAAAATATTCAAATGTGTGGAAGCAACATTCAAATGTAGTCAACATCTATATGTAGTCAAATATTCAAACAAACAAATATTCAAATGTAGTCAGATGCATCCAAATATCAATGGTCAACATTCAAACGTGTAAAGCAACATTCAAATGTAGCGTAACATTGCTCACCAACAAAACATTCAGAAGCGTAGTCAAATATTCAAATGTAGTCAAATCCAAATGTTGTCAACGAGTCAAATATCTCAAACAGAAGAATATTCAATGTAGTCAAATTCAAAATGTAGTTAAATATTCAAATGTAGTAAAATATTCAAATGTAGTTAAATATTCAAATATTGTCAAATATTAAAATGTAGTAAAATATTCAAATGTAGTCAATTGTAGATAAATATTGATTGAAATGAAGTCAAATATTCAAATGTAGTGAAATATAGCCAAATCTTCAAATAGTCAAATGTAGTTGAATATTCAAATGTAGTCAAATATTCAAGCTGAGTCAAATGTAGTCAAATATTCAAATGTAGTTAAATATTCAAATGTAGTCAAATATTCAAATGTAGTTAAATATTCAAATGTAGTTAAATATTCAAATATAGTTAAATATTCAAATGTACCCAAATATTCAAATATTCAAATGTAGTTGAATTTTCAAATGTAGTCAAATATAGACAAACATTCAAATGCAGTCAAATATTCAAATGTAGTCAAATATTCAAATGTAGTCAAATATTCAAATGTAGTCAAATATTTAAATGTAGTCAAATATTCAAATGTAGTCAAATATTCATATGTAGTTAAATATTCAAATGTAGTTAAATATTCAAGTGCAGTAAAATATTAAAATGTAGGAAAATATTCAAATGTAGATAAATTTTCAAATATAGTGAAATATTCATATGTAGTCAAATGGACCCAAATATTCAAATGTAATTGAATTTTTAAATGTAATGAAATATTCAAGTGTAGTCAAATGTAGACAAATATTCAAATGCAGTCAAATATTCAAATGAAGCCAAATATTTAAGCGTAGTAAAATAACCAAATGTAGTAAAATGTAGTTAAATATTCAAATGTAGTCAAATATTCAAATGTAGTTAAATATTCAAATGTAGTCAAATATTCAAATGAAGTTAAATATTCAAATGTATTCAAATATTCAAATGTGGTGAAATATTCAAACGTAGTTAAAGTTTCAAATGTAGTCATATATTCAAATATTGTCAAATGGAGCCAAATATTCAAATGTAGTCAAATATTCAAATGTAGTTAAATATACGAATGTAGTTAAATATTTATGTGTAGTCAAATATTCAAATGTAGCTAAATATTCAAATGTAGTCAAATATTCAAATGTAGTGAAATATTCAAATGTAGTCGAATGTAGTTAAATATTCAGATGTAGTAAAATATTCAAATGTAGTCAAATATTCAAATGTAGTCAAATATTCAAATGTAGTCAAATATTCAAATGTAGTCAAATATTCAAATGTGGTCAAATATTCAAATGTAGTTAAATATTTAAATATAGTCAAATATTCAAAAGCAGCCAAATATTCAAAAGTAGTCAAATACTCTCCATCATTTTAAAATTTATGACTGGTTCCATCTTTATAACATTATCTTGCTTCGTTCCAACCTCGGATCACTTTATTTTCACTTATTAAGAAGTATATATAAAAAAAATGTTCCATAGTAAAAAAAAAAATATATTTCTTGCACAGGCTCCGGCTACAGCTCAACCAAACTTGTTTTTTGCTTCACACAAATCTTTGTGGCCCCATTTCTTTTGGAAGCTGGAGAGAGCAGTACTGAGGTCATCTGTCTGAAAGAAGTGTAGATTATGAAACACCTTTGAGGGATGTTAGAAAATTGCTCAATTATATTATATATATGAGAGGATATATATGTATATATATATATATATATATATATATATATATATATATATATATATATATATATATATATATATATATATATATATATATATATATATATATATAGTGTGTGTGTGTATGTGTGTGTGTGTGTGTGTATGTTTAGTTATAGCTCATATACATACATTTATATAATAGTATATTATTTTACAAGTTTATTATTATTATTATTATTATTATTATTATTATTATTATTATTATTATTATTATTATTATTATTATTATTATTATTATTATTATTATTATTATTATTATTATTATTATTATTATTATTATTATTATTATTATTATTATTATTATTATTATTATTATTATTATTATTATTATTATTATTATTATTTAGTGCTAATTTCTTTACTAATGGCCTTAAGAAGTTTGGTTCCTAATAATTGCACTGTATAAATGACTGCTTTCATGTTGCAGACACGCAGCTTGAACACAGTATGAGACAGTCATATGAACCATTTAGAGTAAAGAGTGTGAATAAAGCAATGATACTATTCCAAAATTATTTTCCATTCATAAGTATGAAACATCAGAATTTCCGGACAGCTAACAAAGACCAATGACAAGCTCTTTTAATCATATTTGAATAATAATGTATGATCCTTATGCATCATCTTGATCAGCATTCGAGTCCTCAGACATCTTTTCAATCAGGGCAGCTAGTGTACAAATCAGATTCATCTTCATATGATATATTTGAGGAGAATGAGTTAGACTCGGATTTAAATCAGTAGCAGAGCATTCAACATTCTGGCTCTCCTGAATGTCTTTGGCTCAGTTTTCTCAGATTGCGATGTCTTTATGAAGTTTGAAATGTGTGTGATGATGATACTTAGCAGCTGCAGGTCAATCTCATCATGATAAACAGAAACACCTTACTGAAAGTACTGGTCCAAGAGGGTATTTAGTAGGTTGAATATCACGACTATTTCCAACATTACTGCGATTCTTTGTCAGTTTCAGATTCTGACCGACATTATTTTTTTTTTTTTTACACATTTCTCACACTACTTACCTTTTCCTGATTTTGTTGTAGTTTATCATTTCCGAACTTCATTTTGATTTAGTGGCTACGTTTAACACATTCCAGTACATGTTAATTTTTTGTTGTCCCATGCAAGTTGACGATAAGACTGGCTACTAGTGACCAGAATTTGAGAATTTAAGAAGTCTATAAATTCCTCCTCAACGTCTGTAGGAAGTGAATGTACATCTACGTTGAAAGGGTTAAGTATTGATTTTGCTCTGTTCTCTTCTATTTCTGGCAAGTATAAGACTTAATTTCATTACAAAGAGAAGATAAGTGAAATTGAATAAGATACCGATGTCGGTAATATCATTTTCTCAATCAAGAATTTTCGCAGTATTTTCAAACATGTGAAATTTTAAATTTTCCTGATTTCACATTTTTTCCCACAATTCAAGTTTCATAGTAAATGACTTACATTTATCGATAAAATCAATCAATGTTGTAGATTTCCCTTGCAGTGACAAATTCAGATCATTTTGTCGAGAAAATATGTCACTGATATATGCCAGTTTTAGTTGCCATTGTTTTTGAGTGAGTTTTTCACTGAAATACTTGGGTTGCGCCTTAGCATTTCTTGAAAAGAATTCGGACATCTCTTCTCTCAGATTTTGAACTCTAGAAGTTACATTTCCTCGCGAAAGCCATCGCACTTCTGTGTGAAAGAGCAAAACTTCATGTTCAGTCTCGAAATCTTGACACAACAAACGGAAAAGGTGACTATTAAGTGAACTAGTAGATTTAATGAGCCACCATTTTGATAATATCATTAAGAACATCTTGAAGTTCAGGAGGTAATATCCTGGATGCCAAAGCATATCGATGAATTATACAGTGTAAACTTATTACATCAGTGTTCACCTCCTTTACTTTGCCTATAAATCCAGAACGAATACCAAGCATTGCCGGTGCACCGTCAGTTGTGCATGCACAGACATTTTTCCAAGAAAGTCCTATGATATCAAAGAATGTGTTGACTGTCTGGAAAATATCTTCTCCAGTAGTTGAGGCTTCCAATGAGTGACAAAATAGGAATTCTTCTTTAAAATCGCCATCTTTTATATACCTTGCGAAAACAAGCAACTGTGCATAGTTACTAATGTCTGTAGTTTCATCGAGTTGTATGGAAAACATCTTGATTGGTGCCGTTTTAATTTCTTCGATCACTTGTTGCTTGACGTCTTCTGCCATATCAGAAATTCTTCGCTGAATAGCATCGTTTGATAAAGGCACATAATTTAATTTATTTGCAGCAGCCTCACCTATCATGCAACTTACAATATCTTTACAACATGGAAGAATGAGAGTTTCAGCAATCGTATGCGGTTTTTTTGCTTTAGCGATCTTGAGTGCTACTTTATATGATGCAAGAAGACCTGCATGAGATTGCTGATGTGACTGACCAGTTTTATCAAGACGAGAAAGTTTCACACCACCTTCCATTCGTTTAAAGAAGCTTGCATCTTTATCCTTTAAAGTTGTATGACGGCCATGTAGATGACGCTTTAGAAAGCTAGGTTTCATAGAACCTTCAGACAAGACCTTGTAGCATACGATACACTGTGGTTGTATTCGACTGCCTTTATAAATTGAGGTGAACCCATATTTGATGTAAGTCTCATCATACTGTCTCTTTTTTTATGGAGCCGCCATAATAGTATATATATATATATATATATATATATATATAAGGTATATAGAAAGAGAGAGTATATATATATATATATATATATATATATATATATATATAATCGTTTATACTTTATAATATGATTGGCGTACTTAGATGCGTATTTCTACTGACCTTACGTACCCCATGAAAATGCCTTCCCGTACCCCAGTTTGAAAAAGACCTTGTAAAAACGATTTAGATCATTTTTTTTTTATTTTTCAAATAATTTTTCTCGTGCCCAGAGACCCAACGGGGTTCTATATTATAAACAATGATCTAAATAAAAAGGTGGTAACGCCCCCAATTATACATGCTCTGAAAATTTCATATTGATCGAATGAGCAGAAAAAAATCTTGCAAAAAAAAAAAAAAAAAAAATATGAAAACGGTTTTTATAGGGTATCGAAATTGCTGCCTATTGTGTTTTTATTGAAGGTATAAAAAAAACTGTTATAATGTATTTTAGGTAATAGACCATCTTGTAAATATTAAAGCCCAATTAATTTTGACAAAACTGGACTAGATTCAAAAGTCCGATAATTCTTTTTTTTTCTTCAAATAAAGTTACAAAACAAACTAATTTACAAACGGAAAACGCTAGAATTTAACGTTTTAGTGCTAGAAATAAAAGCTGCATCTTGCTTTTAATTTGATGAAAATCGGATGAATATTAAGGAAATTATTGGCTAAGTTTTTCATTGCAAATTTCCCTAAATATCTCATGGAAAATCAAAAGCTATCCTATAGAAGAAGAGGGTCTTCAAAATTCGGTCCAGGGAAGTTGCTTACTGAAGCCGAAATGTTTATCCTTGCAGTATGTATGGTTATAAATCAAAGTTTGAATCGTGGTTCCGAAAAGAGGAATTCTCCAGAGAAGTAAATAGTAGACCAGACACACCAAAGTGCTTAAAGATCCTCAGGTGGAGCTCTAGACCAGTCTGACCTACGTAGCGGGCATTACAGTTTATACACGTATAAATATACTCAATAATATAAATAAATATATATAACGGTTATTTTAGACGTTTTAATTATTACCATATTACACAGTAATATATATATATATATATATATATATATATATATATATAGTATATATATATATATATTTCCCTATATATATATATATATATAGTTAGGGTATATATATATATATATATATATATATATATATATATATATATATATATATATATATATATATTATATCGTATGTTTCTCTAGAATTTTTTTGTGGAAAACGGTATAAAATAAGAAGGACGGGGGAATAAAATTTGAAAATAAATACACTATTTCTAGAATTTCACCATATTTAAGTTTGCTACGTTGAAATAATAGGTTACAGTTAGATAGGCAACTTTCAGAAAATTTAATTACAGAATTCTCATTTAATAACAATTTTCTTAATGTTCATTGGTTAAAAAAATCCCTTTCATAAATGCTCATTTTCTCATATTTTTGAAAAAAATCTCTCGCTGGAGTAACATGCGATATAAAAGCCATATATATATATATTAAGTATATATATATATATATATATATATATATATATATATATATATATATATATATATATATATATATATATATATATATATATATATATATATATATATATATATATACGCTACTCCTTTAAAAAGGATGTTACATAAAAAGACACGATATCGAAAATCGCCGACACTACGCGTGGAACCCTGCAGTGTCACGTGTTAGCTAAAACTCAAATAAAGCGCAAGAGTTGCCAAAAGTTGCTTTTTTTTTTTATCATGCTCCAGAAAATGTTAATTTTTTAAAACTTTAAGGCTCGAGAGTACTTGACTCGTTCCATCTTATGATTTAATCTTGGGTATTCCTTTAGTTAAAAAAAAAAAACTGTCTTTGGCAACTCTGACGCTCTATTACCTTGAAATAATCGAAAAAAATCGATTATATACTGTCTCAGTATATATCGTTAACATCCTTGAAGATTGTTCATATATATATATATATAGTATATATATATATATATATATATATATATATATATATATATATATATAGGTATATATATATATATATATATATATATATATATATATATATATATATATATATATATATATATAAACTTTTTCTTGAAATTACCCATGTGTGTGTATTACTTACTTATTTATTCCTTCATTAATTTATTTATTTTATATATAAATTTAATAATACTAAATGTCCATAATATTTTATAGAATCCGATGATGGGGCTTTAGCAAACCCCCCGAAATGTTCTTGATGTTTAATGTACAATAAAAACATTGAAACTTTTCATCTTGTCTTCTTATTCGTCATTAAATCTATTATATATATATATATATATATATATATATATATATATATATATATATATATATATATATATATATATATATATATATATATATATATATATATATATATA
>JABUQX010014118.1:15000-35000 GCA_015478945.1 Trachelipus rathkii
CAAGCAGATTGTCTAAATAAAAAAATGTGTATCTCTCAAAGTTATATACAGTATGTATCCAAAAAAATCATATTGATAGCACAAATAATAATAATAATAATAATAATAATAATAATAATAATAATAATAATAATAATAATAATAATAATAATAATAATAATAATAATAATAATAATAATAATAATAATAATAATAATTAAAAAAAAGATATCACGCATTATTACTTACGCAATATAAAAAAGAAAAAAAGTTAAATTATTGGCATTTCGTAAATGAAAAATCGATATTCCTTTTTTTATTATTATCAAAATAAAATTTTTAGTTTTTATAATAGGGTTATATTTTTATTTTTTATTTACATCATTTGTTTATATATCCAACCGTTTTCCCGCTATTCATGGGGATTTTTTTTTTTTGCCCTTTTTTTGTTTCAATGTGAATAGCGAGAAAACTGGACATGATAAATAAAAGCCAATGTGATTTTCGAATTTAGCTCAACAAAATATATAAACAAGTATGGAATCATGGGCAACAGAAAGAAAACTTTAAATTTGTTTGCTTTTGTTATTTATACTTTTCAACCAGTATTTATGAATTTTTCAGAGTAAATATTATTCGTTGAGTTATAAAACTTCGATTTGGAGCACTTTTCTGTATACCCAATAAGTTAACATCTTTTCTCAATATGAATTGACGATTGTGAGTATCTGTATCTTGAAAAAAAAAATTCAGCATTTAGATGTATACGATAAATTTTTTAGGTTTATACCTCCTTAGTTACTCTAAGTCATTTTCAAAAATAAAAATATCTAAGTGTGGATTGTTTTATTTAACTTTATCTGGAAGAGCGATGAAAATTGTCAAAATTGAAAATTCTCTCTAATATTCTTAACTATTCGTCCAATTTTTATGAAATTTTTAGAGAAGATTGAATTGGACGAGTTAAATATGTTTTATTTAGAACATTTTTATATATACAAAACAAACTGACTCCTGGGGAAAGTCATTGTGCTGGATGTTTCAAATTACATGTCGTGCCTAGAGGTAAAATGATTGGGAATGTTTTAAAAATATATAAATTAAATTGTGTAAATAGTTAAATTATATTTACTCTGATAATTTTATTAAAAAAAACATCGATTTAACATTAAAAAAAATTACCACAATTTTAAGTTTTGAAAAAAATTTTTTACCCTCTGCCAGAATAGTGGTAAATAAAATCTATGATTTTTGGATATTGTTTAAAGAAGGTATAATCCTAATACATTTATGGAAGTTATGTAGCTCGTCTAAATTTTTATAAAAAATCAGATGAATATTAAAACAATTTTAACATTTAAATTTTGACATTTTATATGTTTAAGAAATAGATTTACAAAATTTCTATTTTTTATTGTTTTATTAATAAAACAAAAGATTCTTAATCATAACTAATTGCTAATTACAGTAATTTATTCCATTTTTAAAATATTCGAGTGTGAATATTAATGTAACAAAATATATTAAATCATCAAAAGTTTAAGATTCACATATAATGTGTTACAAATATATAAATATTTCAGCATGTTCAAATATACATATTTTTGCCAGCTTGGTTAAACATGCTTTCACTGAAGACACTTGATAACGACCTACAAGGTGTGAAAGATACAAAAACCCGTTCTTAAGGTTCTTAAATTTAAGATACTTGTGTATATACTTGTAAACTACTGGAATGGAATAGTTAAGTTTAAATGCATTTATAGGGAAAAGAATTCAAAAGATATATTAATATATAAACATTAATACGTAATTTAAAAGTTGGAATAAAATTAGACAGTAAAACTGCTCTGGCTGGCCGGATATTTGACCTCCAGCAGGAGAAAAATATTTAAGCCGGATTATCCTGCCTCTGTTCAAATTTATGGCCGGAGTTACAACACACACACTCACACCTACACACACACATATATATATATATATATATATATATATATATATATATATATATATATATATATATATATATATATATATATATATATATATATATTCTATATATATACTCATCATTTCTCTCTTTATTTAAACTTCACATTTAATATATATCATCTTTATTATGGCTAGTATTTTATTATTAATCTAATTATTTTAATTATTATTATTATTATTATTATTATTATTATTATTATTATTATTATTATTATTATTATTATTATTATTATTATTATTATTATTATTATTATTATTATTATTATTATTATTATTATTATTATTATTATTATTATTATTATTATTATTATTATTAGTAGTAGTAGTAGTAGTAGTAGTAGTAGTAGTAGTAGTAGTAGTAGTTAAAACTATTTTCATTATTATACATCTTATATCACTGTTGATCTTGTTAGGTTATTAAATTATTATTAATGTTACTACCATTAAAATTTCCCATTTGCAATAATCATTGGGGGCTTGAAGGAAACTACTGTGTTTCCCCCAGCAGCTTCCCCCTTTCAGAGCAGTGGAGAGAGCTACCTTATTTAAATAGATGTATTTAGTAGTGTAGGACCTACTTTATAAACTGCAAAACTATAAATGTACTACTGTATAATCTGAATAAAGTTTTGAAAAATTGAGATGTTATTATTATTATTATTATTATTATTATTATTATTATTATTATTATTATTATTATTATTATTATTATTATTTTATTATTATTATTATTATTATTGTTAGTTATTGTTAGTTATTATTATTATTATTATTATTATTATTATTATTATTATTATTATTATTATATTATTATTATTATTATTATTATTATTATTATTATTTTAAATATTATTATATTATTATTGTTAGTTATTGTTAGTTATTTTATTATTATTATTATTATTATTATTATTATTATTATTATTATTATTATTATTATTATTATTATTATTATTATTATTATTATTATTATTATTATTATTATTATTATTATTATTATTATTATTATTATTATTATTATTATTATTATTGCCCTATTCGCTTATCCCCCATGCCATCCCTCCCGCTCCTCCTACCCCTTCTTCCCTTTCATATTTAACTTCGAACACAAGACTCCAATATAAAACTTCTCTTACATACTTCTCTACAATGCCTCCAAGGAGTCGCAAAGATGAAATTTCATATGTACGCCATAGCTCTGTGTGTACCTCACTAAGTAGGTGTGTGCATGTTATCGAACGTGTAAATGAAAAGAGTTAAAGAGAGAGGGGGGTAGAAACTCCGAAGAAAGCCTGAGGCACTTGCATTGAAGTAGTTGACTGATGATCCTATGCAACCACCGAGATTTTACATTGCCACGACGAGAGAGAGAGAGAGAGAGAGAGAGAGAGAGAGAGAGAGAGAGAGAGAGAGAGAGAGAGAGAGAGAGAGAGAGGAGAGAGAGAGAGAGAGAGAGAGAGAGAGAGAGAGAGAGAGAGAGAGAGAGAGAGAGAGAGAGAGAGAGAGAGAGAAAAGAGAAGGAGAGAAGAAAGAGAAGAGAGAGAGAGAGAGAGAGAGAGAGAGAGAGAGGTATCACCATCAATAGGCAGCCCTATTAATTGGCACCTTCTTCTTCTGTTTCTCGTGTATGTAAGTTAGCCCGAGGTTACATCCCTTTCTGAAAGCCGAGTTTGGGAGTTTGGGTTTTCACAGAAAAACTTTTATAAAATATTGGTTCCGATTTCCTTTGGTTCTTCCTGCATTGGAGGCACAAAGGGGTTAAAATTAATCAGATGCACTTGACGCCTATTATTATTATTATTATTATTATTATTATTATTATTATTATTATTATTATTATTATTATTATTATTATTATTATTATTATTATTATTATTAAAAAATATTGTCATTAATATTAATATAAATTTTTTGGGGGGTCATTATTGCTACTTTTAATATCTATCATTACTTATTATTATTATTATTATTATTATTATTATTATTATTATTATTATTATTATTATTATTATTATTATTATTATTATTATTATTATTACTGACAATGTTAAGTGGTTTAAACTTCCAACAAATGGTAATGTATTAAGAAATATTCTTTATTTTTGCAAATATTTTATATATTTGTATTAATAAGAAGGAAAGCCATCGGGGATGTGAGATAGAGGTAGCTGAAAGTCCAGCTAGGGATTGAGATAGAGGTAGCTGAAAGTCCAGCTAGGGATTGAGATAGAGGTAGCTGAAAGTCCAGCTAGGGATTGAGATAGAGGTAGCTGAAAGTCCAGCTAGGGATTGAGATAGAGGTAGCTGAAAGTCCAGCTAGGGATTGAGATAGAGGTAGCTGAAAGTCCAGCTAGGGATTGAGATAGAGGTAGCTGAAAGTCCAGCTAGGGATTGAGATAGAGGTAGCTGAAAGTCCAGTTAGGGTTGAGATAGAGGTAGCTGAAAGTCCAGTTAGGGATTGAGATAGAGGTAGCTGAAAACCTTTTAGTGATTATCAACTTCTAATGAAAAGTAAAAGTCCGTGTTGAATATCGCAACAAAAATGAATTAGTTTTCAAGTTCAAAAAGAAAAACTATCTTCAATGGATCCGAACAAGATGTCCTAATGAAAATAAAGGACACTGAAGATGGAGATTTTTTATCGCACAGAATGAATCGGGTCAATAAAGTTAACTGGTGCTAGCAGACAAAATTCACACTACATTGGAAGGTAAGGAAGGCTGTTTCACAAACTGTTGCTGAATTTAAAATGGGTAAGAAAACTGTTGAAAAATCTGTCATTTTGAAAGAGACAGCCCAGTATAAATTTTCGAATAATGTTTGCATTAATAGTAGTTCAGAATTACTTGATTAAACTCAAAGTTTGTGTTTGTTTGTCATGTAGCATTCATCCGCTAAAATGTGCAAAAAATTAACACCATTTGCGCCGGAAAAATAAATTAGTTTTTATGCTTACTGAAACTGCCGCCTTAATTTAATTTTAAAAAATTCAATATCAGTCGCTATTAAATCCATCAGCACCACGAGGCCCATTATTATCGAGAGTTTGCTTCCCGCCATCAAGGAATTGTTAAATGAACTGTAAGACAGCAATGGTGGTTAAGTGCATAGGGAAATTGATTCAAGTACTGACTACAAAAGACGTTTTATGGACTACCCATTCATGTGAGTGGAGTAGAATGTGCAGCTTCTTGCATGGAGTTCCAAAACTGTCTGGGGTAGCTGCCTCTAATTAGGTGGCAGATGCCTTAAAAGCAAGGAATCTAACTGAGCTCACCACCACTGTATTTTGAAACAACGTCCTCGAACACTAGTCTTATCAATAGACTGCGCGATTGTTACAGTAGAAAATATAGAAAAACTCGCTGTTCTTTGTTTGCCGACATTAATGATATAACTTATAGTCAAAACTGCTTTCCATTCTGTCATGGAGTTTACCAGTAGCACAAATGATCCCCTGTTCCAGTAATTCCAGTAGCTGAAGTTTACAGACACTAAATAGTACAAAAATGGAGTCTCTCAAGATTTGGATGTTTTGAGAGCAATTGAATCTCGCGATGACAGAAGAGCCCTTCTTGGGGAAAATTATATCTGCCGAGCGAGCTTACTTAAGACCCTGAATAGAAGCTCCATTTTTTTATTATAGAGTCTAGAAACGAATTTATTCTCCTTTAGGCTCTTGAAACTCAGTAAATACCAGAAAATATATATAGATGGCAATAACTTGAATGCATCTGAAGAAGACTCACCAAAGCAGGACACAGTTTGAGGTATACTTATCACTTTCAAAGAAGAACAACTTAATTAAGCAAAAGTAAAAAAAAAAATACTTAAAAAAAAATTCTTCTGCATTTACACAAAGAGAGAACCCAGAGCTTAAAAACATTCAAAATAGAAAATTTTTCCATCGATAGTCTTTCAGTTGACAATGGTTAAAATGAACGAAGGGTGGCATTCATCCAAGATGTCAATCGCATTATATCTATTGATGAGGAAGAAAACTAATTTATTTTGTAAGCAGTGAATGTCCACGGCAAGTCTTCCCAGATGACTGCAACTAAGCTCAATAGTCAGAGGTTAACATTTAATGGTAGTTTGCAAACAATAAATATACATCAAATACCATGATATTTTGCATACAGTAAAAATATAAATAATAAATTTAACTCCCTTAAAGGTTAAAGATACAATATATATATATATATATATATATATATATATATATATATATATATATATATATATATATATATATATAAATTTAAAAAAATATATATATACCTATATATATATATATATATATATATATATATATATATATATATATATATTTGGTTTAGATATTCATATATATATATTTATATTAATATATATATAGACTATATATATATATATATATATATATAAAGATATATATATATATATATATATATATATATTAAGAATGGAAGCAAGTATCGGTACTCGACATCTGTAATTATCTGGAATCGGTATTGAGAGATTTTTGTAGTATCAATACTCGGTATCAGAATCGGACAAATCCTGATAGTATCGGTATAGGTAAAAAAAATAACCGATACCAAAATCCTATGTTTAAATAATTAGAATTTAAAATTAATTTTAACTACAATTTAAATTAACTGAGAGTATTACTGAAGGAAGTCGTGGTTCCTACCTCATAAGACTGATATCGGTATCTGTATCGGTATTTGGTATCAGCAAATCCAAGGTATCGATACTCGGAATCGACCAAACTGAAAAGCTTGGCATTGGTTTGATATATATATATATATATATATATATATATATATATATATATATATATATATATATATATATATATATATATATATATATATATATATATATATATATATATATATATATATATATATATATATATATATATATATATATATATATATGGCTTATCTGGATCTAAAGGCCCTGATCCGTCTTCTGTTGGCAGTGCAACGTCCCGCCCACAAGGGTTCAGTTCTGTTTTTTGCTCAAGTTCAATCAGTAGTAAATTACAAGTACACACGGTCTTTACTAAAAATATTTATATATATATATATATATATATATATATATATAAATATTTATAATATATATATATATACTTTCATATATATATATATATATATATATATATATATATATATATATATATATATATATAAATATATATAAAAATATATATATTTATATTATTTTCTTTCTGATATATATTTCTGTTTATATGCTATGTTTAAATATATATATATATATATATATATATATATATATATATATATATATATATATATATATATATATATATATATATATATATATATATAATTGTAAAATACCCGTTTGTGGAAATTATTTTTATTAAAAACGTGTTTTTAATGTTTTGTTTTTCTGTTTTTTTTTTTTTTTTTTTACAATTTCTCATTTTTATTATTATTATTATTTAGAACCAATTTCTCTATTAATAACCGTTAAAATAGTTTTGTTTCGTATACCTGTCTTGTACGAGTATAAAGGACTGATTTAATTAATGGTGGAGGCATGCTGCAGGCAAGCAACAAGCTTGGTATTTATTGAATTTAATAAAATTTCAAAAAGAATTATCCAAATCTAAAGGTTTAGCATTAAGAGTAATATCAATATCTGAAGCAAAAAGAATTTTGCAAAATTTATTTCCCATCTCAACATTACAATAAAGAAAATCGTGTCTAATTTATAAACATTAAAAACCAGTTATTTATGTAGTATAATTATGGGTAGAAAGCAGTAGTATGGGGTACGAGATAGAGAGTGCAACATTGCAAATGTTGCATAGCAACATTTGCAATGTTGCACGAGATCCAGCGAGCGAAGCTCGCGTACATATGATTGTATTTTTGAATGTAAGTAATTTTTATGTACGTATATGAGTATATATTATTATTATTATTATTATTATTATTATTTACCCTACCCCCCTTTTGTTGCCCCCACCCCTTTTTTTATATTTACTTATGTGCGTGCGCACCGTAGGTGCGCACATTCGAGTGTATGTTGATGACGCAGTCATCAACATTACACGAGATGTTCATTACACACATACACATTCACATACACACATTCACACACCAAACCCTGTTTTTTCTTCTCCCCACCATCTCTTTACCCTTAGCTCTTAGCTGTTGCCATTGCCCCTACCCCCCTTTGTTTGTTGCCATGACTACTACATCATCTACTCTCTCTCTCTCTCGCCCCGCACACACACACACACACACACACACACACACTTGTTTTCCGCGCGCGCCCGTTTTCCGCCCCGCCACCGACTTGGTCCCGCCGCCTTCGCACCGTGTCCCGCTTTCCCGCCTCCGCCTCTGCCTCTGCCGCCACCGTCGGTTTGGTATACTCGTTTCGTCTTTCGTTCGCATTGTCATTGAGGAGATGGGGTTTTGTCTCTGCCCCCACCCCCATTTCTCTGCTCCACCTAGTTCAGACAGTTAGACTCAGTCCCAATCCTTTAAACTTCTCTCTGTCACAGTAATCTTCCAGGCTGGTATGAAGCCCCAACTGACCGTGCTACAGCGACCTTTCAGACCTTATTTAAATCATGTAGCTCTGATTTAGACTAGTAGTGTAAAATACAAACTAATAGACAAGTACCTATTCCCATACGTGCTTTGGGGTTTCTCAGTGGTTCTAGTCTGTGAGGTTTAGTTCATCAACCAAATATGAGAAGGGTATTCTTAGTGGACTGAAAGAGTTGCCTATCACGTGTTCTGGTGACTGATAGATATTCTTTAGACACAGAAAGAAGACATTTCTTTTACAGATCTAACTCCACTACATATAATATAAATATATATGTATGTATATTATATATATATATATCTTTTATATATATAATATATAATAATAATATATATACATATATATACTGTATATATATATTCTGTTTACCTTATATCTTGTACATTTCACTCTCCTACATTTTCTATATAACCAATAATGTGTATGTAATAATATCTCTGTATCCTTATATACTATATATATAATAGGCAATATATCTTATATATATATATATATATATATATATATATCTCCCAACTTATATTTATATTTTATTATATATATATATATATACCTTTATATATATATCTAATTAATAATATATACTTTCTACTATATAAGCCATGTGTATTATCTTCTCAAACATTGATTCTGGGTTGTAAATATAAAACAAGACATTTTGACCATTCTTCTGAAATTAAGCTGTTCTTTCTTTTCGACTGATTCTGTTATCTTTATAATGTGTGAATAAATCAAGTATGTTTGCACAGATCAGTTTTACAGGATGATGCTAGAAGAAAGAAGACTGAGAGAGAGAGGAGAAGGATGTTCATTATACTGAACTGTTTAGCTCAGTTAGCTGTATCTAAAATCCCATTGTGGAGCAACAACATCTATAGAAAACTGTTATCAACAACAGCAGCAGCAAGAACAGCAGCGCACTCTGTATTACTGTTATATATGCTGCTAACAGCAACAGTTATGCAGCATGAGTAGCTGGAAAACTACTGACTCTATCTTAAAAAAAAAAACTAGCAGATGTGTTGCTTTTTGATGATTCATTTAAATTATTCTTTATAACTATAGCATTGTTATTGACTTACTATTATTATGTTCAATATATATTATTCTTTCTTATGTATTCTTATTATTCATTATTCATTCTTCTTAATACATAATACTATTTTATTATTATCTATATTAACAAATTTTGAGATATCTATGATTAAATGTTTGTTTATATATTTTCCATTTGAATTGATGGCACATAGTAATGACCAGGTATTAATTTGGCTCAATTTAAATTTTTGAGAAAGAGAAGAGTCAGAGAGAGAGAGAAGAGAAGAGGAGAGAAGAGAGGAGAGGAAGGAGAGATGTTGCTATTGTGAATATTTTCTATTGGACCTTTATCATATCTAAGTGTCTTACTTCAGGACTCAGCTCAGCCGTCTGTAAAGGACATTAACAACATTCCTTAATAACTGCAGCTGGCAACAACACTTTATAGCAACAATAACCTTCAGTATATATATGTAATGTAACTTTAATAATCTATGTGTTATGCAAATAATAGACATGATGAACATTTAAATTATGATCGTTATACTTTGTCAGTTAACTTTCTATTATTCTTTCTATACTATCTTGTGGTAGTATTAAACTTATAACGATTGATGATTAGCAGAAAAGATACTAAAAGATGGGGATAGCTGTTCAATCTCTTTGTTGTTATTATTGTTGATGTTTTTGTTATTATTTTTATATCTTGACATCTTATAAATTCTGTTTTCAGGTGGGAGAAGGAAGAAGGAAAGTGAAGAAGGGTGAGAGAAGAGAGGGGAGGGGAGAGAGAGAGAGAGACAAAATCCTAGATAAGCAGGCAGAGCAGATGCAGGGCATTCTTCTTCTTCTTCTGCTGCTGGCCAACAACGTGGCAGCAGCAACCCTAGCAGCACTTCATACTTCTTTAACTGGCAGCGAAATTTACAACATTCACAACATAAACTCAACAGAACATCAATATTCAAGTACTGATAGTTTTCTTATGTCCAAACTACATTAATCTTATCTTTTGTGACACGAATAGGAATTGATCATTAGCATTTATAAGGTTGTGTTTTCTGTTCTTTCTTCTTCTTATTCATTATCATATGTGATCTTTTCATATATATCTTTGATGTAAATGCTGTGAAATATACTTTAGAGTGGAAGAGAGGAGAGAGAGAGAGAGAGAGAGAGAGAGAGAGAGAGAGAGAGAGAGAGAGAGAGAGAGAGAGAGAGAAGGCATGGAATGTTATCGAAGAAAGTTCTGCCTTGAGGCCTTGAGCTATTTTACCCAAAATGAAACAGAAAACGAAACAAACAAATACAAGCGTGGTATTATTTACGGCCTCTGTACATAACGTGTTCGACGCTGATAAACTAGCCTAGTGACTATTAAAGAATTAGATGCAAGTCAGTCTTCTTCGCTGAATTGTTTATAATTTCCTCTGTGATAAAGTGCACATATCAACAGCTCTATTATTTATACCCAGGTACGAGAGTGAAACCACCATTTAAAATAGTTTTTTATTAGTTATGCAGATATATATATATATATATATATATATATATATATATATATATATATATATATATATATGTATATTGGATTTATAAATACGGGATAGAAAAATAATATATATATATATATATATATATATATATATATATATATATATATATATATATATATATATATATATATATATATATATATATATATATATCATCTCCTCAAACTTTCTCTATTGCTTCAGGCGGGAATATTGTAAATTCTCCAGAAACTTCTGCTGTTCTTATAATGGATATTATATAGTTAACCAGCTTCGTTCTTGCACAGCCCCCAAGATCTTGGTCGGCCAAGAGGCGTATCTTAGCTGAAAGTTTTATTCGGATAGGGTGAGGGATCTGTATTCTAAATCGTTCTACGCTGACTGAATATGTTTTAAGCATGCTATTTATCTCAACTATCTTCTCTATTTGCCCATCCATTATTGAAACACCTCCGTTACATTTCAATGATATATCGAAGTATACAGTTTCACGTCCCTCCTTCGCTGCAGCTGAAGCTCGCATTCTATAACCATTTACATCATCTGATGCACATATAACACGTATTCTTGTGGGATCACGGGGTGTGTAAGGATGTCTAACTGAAAAATCCGATGTGTGACTGACACATGTATACCAAGATTTTAAAATGAACCAGCACTTTTGAATATACGAAATAACACCCATAGCTACCACCTTTTTAAAACGCGTTATAATGACCAGAGCTGTTATCACTACAACTTCCTCAGCGTTACTGATGCCTTCAACAGAAACAGTCTAACCCCCCACCTTTAAACTAGTAACGTCATAAACGTGAATTTTCATGAGACTTTACCATTTATCATCAGGAATTTCTCGATGTATATATATATATATATATATATATATATATATATATATATATATATATATATATATATATAAATAATAGATATATATTTATATATATATATGTTTATATATATTTCAAATATATATATATATATATATATATATATATATATATAAGGAAAAAGGATAGTAAAATACGTTTTTATTTTAAAGCTTTCATCATGTATTCGGAAACTAAATAATCATTGACAAATAAATTTTTAGCATCGAAAATATTTACAAAATCATTGACACAGATATCGTTTAAAAAACACTTAATGAAATAAATACAATAAATTCCGCATAAACTAGAGTGTGAAGGCTGAACAGCCCTAACCAAAGTTTTTACATAATTTATATTGTTATATTTTAAAAAGGAAATGATGTAATGATTATCCATAATAAATTTCAAGTTTAAAGAGTCAATCAGGTATACATCTCCGTTCTTCTCCTTGTAGATGGAAATCCAGTGTCCCGACGATGTCACATCTCGATGTGAAGTGTTGAACACGAAGCCGCTATCCTTCTTCAACCTCACAGAATCTACTTCATTAATAGCGAACACTCCTAAAAATCGAGGTTCGTTTTTAAACACAGCTTTTATTTCTTCTTCATTCATCTTTAGTAATTCAAAAGCACATTACGGGCTCTGTCAATTTCAATAAGTTGAGGGTGTTCCAGATAAACGATGACGGTAATGGATGTCTGCAGACTTCCGCTAAATGAAAGATTGAGGCCTAATGTCCCCTTTCTCAGAATGTTTAAATGACTTGCGTTACAAGCTGAAAGATCCGGGCTGAGATCAAACGCGTACAAGTTACTATTAGTCGCGTATTCTTCAAGATTCATACCAGTACCACTATCCCCACATGAAACAGTGTTGGCTATTAGATCGTGGAAAGGTCGCGAGCATAGAGATTGTACCCCATTATACGACATTTCATA
Organism: Trachelipus rathkii; assembly: GCA_015478945.1. Lineage (NCBI taxonomy): Eukaryota > Metazoa > Arthropoda > Malacostraca > Isopoda > Trachelipodidae > Trachelipus > Trachelipus rathkii. The sequence continues at coordinate 27,940 of JABUQX010014118.1, forward strand.
ATCACGTCCGTATGGCTGCCCATTCACATGTAAACTGACACCCCTAAGGTTGAAAGGGGCGAATTTATATGGTGATTTTTTATAATGACCTGAATATGCCTCGTGTTCTACAATTCCAGCTATTACTTTTTGAGGTAGATTTCCGCTAACAATATTTGGAATGCTGATGCTTGATAAACCGTGAGTGAAGTTGAATACTTTGGTTTCCACTCTTCTGATTGGGTACTTGGCTGTGGTTGTTAAAAGCGACTTCTCAATTTCCAAATGCCTTTGGGGAAATAACTTCACCTTTCTAACATAGAGAAAAGCCTCTAGCAGTTTGAAGATAGGTTCTGGACATGCAGTTGTAGCATTAGGATCACTTTTTATTTTAAGTGCGAATTTCGGACTTGAACGGGACAAGCGGATTCTGGCATCTACAGATGGTATAATAAGTCTTTCTTGAGAGAATATATCACCATTTAAACGACCGTAGAATTCGTAAGTGTTATTTATGACTTTAGCCGCTTTAGCTGCATGTGTAGCCTCATCTTTGAAGCTGTAAAAACCACATGATTGAAGATGAGACTGCTTAGCATCATCAGAAAAGTTCAGTAGATGTTCTATGTAGCTTCTATAAGGATAACTAGCTGCTGAAGTGCCGAGCGAAGTTTCATTGAGGTAAACATCAATCTGATTAAAACAAGAATATAGGAAGTTCGACTCTGTATACACTATGTGGTCGTCACCTGTAGGAAGGTCTGTACCATCAGGGTTTGTCAATTTCGTTTTAAAATATAGAAATACATTAGATGGATCTAGATATTGATCTGATGTGCCTGGGATATTGAACTCTAAAGGAACGTCAGTGCTGGTGATCGAGTGTGTGGGATTAATGCTGATGAAGTTGCTGTCGCTCACGCTAATCTGAGTAGGATTCATACGGAGAAGAGATCCAATTCACTCTTGCAGCAGTCTGGACTAGAGGGGTGTAAGAAATGCATCTTATCGGCGGGGCGGTGTTAGGCTGAATAATGAACAAGACTTCATATGTGCTCCACTTATATACATGCTAGCCGAAAGTTGTAGTTAAAGATGCCATCTAGTAGTTAAATGGTGAATACATCAATACGTTTTGTAGATTTTGGCCTTTTAGCCTTAGGGTTTTTCCGTACTGTGATTTTCTTGCGGACTTGCTTCTTCTTCAGAGCTCTCTTCGTCTTTGGCTTTTTCCTACTTGTGACACTCCTGCGTCCTTTAACTTTAGACCTGCCTTGACCTGTCATTTTACGTCTTATTTTGCGTTTAACGTCATCGAGCATCTCGTCGGAAACCTCGGCAATCCGTCTTTTAATGAAGCACGAGGATTGGCTCCTGTCGCTATATCTTGCATTGTGTGCAGGCCTGTTCTTATGGCTTTTTTACCTAGATATTCACCCCCTCTTCTAAATACGGGGATGGCGCTTCGCAATAGCTTAGTGAAAAATCCACCAAGACCGTATCCTCTCTGTGATTTCGATCCAATGAATACTCTTTCCATGTTTATTACTTATGTAGCTGGAGCTTCTTTCCTATACTATCTTTACACTGCAAGAGTATACCAATGAATGAAAAAATGCAATTGATTATGTCCCTTATATATCCTGCAGAGTCATCTATTTCTTGAATGAATTCCAATAGCATATAGATGAGATTTTCAATTCTGGTTAAAAAATGTTCCATCATTTTATAGCTGATGGGGACGTTTCTTCTAATGTGGACTTTACACATCAATGTGCCACTTGTAAATGGGTATGGCCGTCCTTCCACATCCTTTATATGTACTCTTATAGAGCCGATCGAAGACCTGTTCAGTGAGAGATAGTGCACATTTGGGAATGTTATTACCTTACTCTCTTGAGGAAAATAAACTACCCTCAACAGAGGAGCTGTAGTATCGCCCACATACTGGTGCTCCACTATGTCAGTGTAAACATATGCCATACCAGGATGTTTGAGCATCTCGGAGGTGATACAAGTATAATGTAACACCCTGTCTTGCTCGTCGATTAATTCTTCCTTGGTTATATGTTCATTTTCTACTGTTTTCATAACCCTTTTCAGCATAGTAGGTACATCATGAAGGACATCTAACCAACCTTCACGTTCATGAACGTGTTTCCGCTGCCATGACGATCTCCTGAGGAAAAACACGTCAATATCTCTAAGATTAATACCAGACGTTGATCTCAAAGTAATTAATACTTCATCATCAGAGGGATGAATATCTGTATTGTAAATTAGATCTCTACACATATTACTAGTCGCTAAAAGCGTATTTAAATAACTGTACATTGCAGGAACTGACTTAAAATAGGATTTCCTCATTACAATTCTTTCATAAAAGTATTCTCTCGTCCCCATAGTGACGCGGTTTAAAGCACCTGTGTTCTTCACATCCAATATAGTTTCAACACAGTCTACACTTCTGTAAACATTCATCCAGTAAAGATTATGCGGGACATTTTCCACATCTGTATTTAATATCACTTCACACAATCCTATTTCATAAACGTCTCTTTCAATGTCAATAGGGTTCAGTAACTCTGTCGTGAAGTCTGAGAGCTTATTATCAGGATGTAGATTCATCGAAGCCGACGAAGGCAGAGTTAAATAGAAGTGATCTGTGCTCGCCATGGTCTCAATGAATACTGATTAATGATTCTTAATTTCACTTGCTTTTATATACGAGTTAAACTTGGCCGGATATCCTACCCATTTAACCAAGTACTGTTTATTTCGCCCCTTTCCTTTCGAGCCTAATATCTTTTCAATTTTATACACGTTACTTTCAGGATTGAAGCGTATTTTTTGTATTTCCTGTTTATAAAAACCTCCTTTTATCTTTTCACCGTATAAATCCTCCAAATAATATAATTTTAAGCCATCGTAAGGGAAGTCTCGAATATTGTGAACTTTGAAAACCTCTGTAGACCATCCTGACTCGTAGCCTTTCCTAAACCTTTCCGCCTGTCTGGAGACTCGTACATAATCGCCTAAGCACACACCTGAATTATCCTTTATTTTCCTGACTCTTCGTTGTGAATGATCCACCATCGTAGGCTTTATTTTCGACATTTCTAGAGGGGTAGATTTTATAGTTCTGTGGAACGATCTATTATAAGAATGAGCAAGGTCTTGTAGTATGTCAATATACTTAAAAGTGTTCATACGGGTAAAGTACCGGTGCATTTTCTCCTTGATAGTACGCTGTACTCTTTCAACTATAGCTGCTTTATTCACTGAGAATGTATTGTAATACCCCATGTCATGCTCTTTAACTAATTCTTGAAATTCACGGCCTAGAAACTCACTGCCTTGGTCAGTCCACAGCATTCTTGGCCATCGCTTGTCACCCTCTATAATTTCTCTCAATGCGTCAGATACAGTACCTGACTTTTTATCTTTTAAAGGTTTTAACCATAAATATCTAGAATACACATCAATGGTAAAAAGTATGTATTGATACCCATCGTTGTACGAGCTGTATTTAACCATCTCGGATAAATCCAGCTGCCACACGCTATCGAGACAGGGGGCTACGGTTTTCCGGGTAGGAAATTTTCTGCGGACAGGCTTATGTAGAGTGAAAGCCTCCTCGCCCTCTAAATATGCTTTCAACTCTTTCCGTCCAATGTCCGGAAACCTCGAGGCAAACCTTGTGAATCCACCATAGCTATTAGGCTCCTTCACATCGTAATAATACTTATCAACCACTTCCTTAGCCTCCATGGTGTCTACTGGCATGAGTAAAAACATTTTATATATATATATATATATATATATATATATATATATATATATATATATATATATATATATATATATATATATATATATATATGGCAAAAGGAAATATAAAACATAGTGATTAATATGATGAATTTATTTATTCATTCACAAGTAAGCAAATTAGAACAAAATTATAAAATTATATATATATGTATATATATATATATATATATATATATATATATATATATATATATATATAATATATATATTATATATATATATATATATATATATATATATATATATATATATATATATATATATATATATATATATATATATATATATATATATATATATATATAATAATATTAATAATATTAATAAATAACAAAAAAGCGAAACTATGTATTAATCTATTTAAGACTGGCGTACGGCTTTTTTCTTATTCTTCCTTTAACCACCCGTTTGAATTTATCTGAAGCGTAGGACATGCCTGAAGGACTAGAATCAGGCCTTGGCGTTTTAGGAATATCATCCAAGTCTGCTAATCTGCGTGTGTTCAAGATTAAAGAGCGTGGAAAATTTATAGTCTGAAGCTCTTGCTTGATTGTAGGCCATCCTGTTACAGCTCTCTTCTTCCAATCACGTGAGAGATCAGCTATTAAATCCACAATGTTTGACCCTTTAACTATCTCATCATCAATAATGATTTGACCTAACTCATTCCAAGCTATTTGTTCTTTTAAAATATTATAGAGAGTTAGACCTGATCTGCGAGCCCTGGCTGGTAAGCTCTCCTCTAGGATATTTCTTAAGCTGTCTTCTATCTTCATCTCAGGTTTTACTTCTTGTGGCAAAATTGTTTCCTGTACGTCAGACTTATTTAGTGGTCCCTTTAGATGCAAATCCTTGAGACTTAATAATTTCTGCATTGCATCTTGGTATAAGATGCGCTTCTCATGGATGTTAATGTCTGAATTTAATATCCGATACACCTCTTGCTCGTAATTGCTTATCTGTTCAACTTTAGGATCGATCAAGCTGTAAGGCAGAGCTGGCTGCTGAATTTGTGCAGCACTCAAAGGTTGTTGATTCTCTAGAGAGAAATGATGCTGATGATTTGGGGGTGGAAATTGCAGTGAGGACGACACCCCGTAAGGCTGTGGTTGTGTAGGCTGAGTGTGGGCTCTCTGCAACGATGAAGTAGTATTACATTTCATTTTCTCATACTCGTTAAACGGTAATACAGCGACCTTCTTCATTATGAAGATATCCACTTGGTAATCAGAGGAGCAATAACTGAGAAAAGTAGAGGTAGGAATACACCACCCCCCTTCTGCAACACCTTCTTTTTATTTTTCAGATGCTTTATGTTACGGGAGAGTTTTTTAATGGTGTTTCTATGTCGACGCAGCTTTACCTTCTGAGGCCTGTTTAAAGGAACATTCCCCTTTATAAGATTTAAGCAGAGTTCACATACACACTGGATGAACTTCTCATCATCACAGATTATTTTGCGCTTTTCAGCCGGTTTCAGCTTTTTAAATCTTTTTATAAGAGGCAAATACTTTACAACTAAACTACTCATTATTCAGGAATGTACACAGTTTCTATCTCATGCGGTAGAATGTTGGTGCGGAGCAGGACTCTATGCGTGTTCCTAGGATGAAGTTCACACAGCAAGTATCCGTACGGGTCCGAAGTAACTTCTTTATATACTTTCAAGAACTCTTTTCTTGCTGATGGGAACATCTGTGACCCTAGAACATTGACCTGACTCATATCTCTTCTTTGACCAAACAGGATCAGATACTGAGTGTTTAAAGAAACAGTCCTCATATGCCTGCTTTGATGAAAAATGTTCTGTGTAATGAAAAATACAGATATATTTAAATGATGGGAGTACACCGTAAACGTCTCAGCTATATCTTCGTTTAACTTGTGCAGCATGTCGTCCAGAACTATAACTTTATGACCTTGTACATTTTCCAATGATTTAATATCGTATACACCTTCATGGAATTCTACTATATTATTATACTCATTAAACTTCTCCTGGAATACACTATAGCACCAGATTATTTTCACAGGTGCATGCTCAAAAATTCCACCATCCTTTAATATGTTTAACAGCAGAAAGGTTTTCCCGCAGCCTGTGGGACCCGCCACCATGCATGTAGCAGGGCTGAAGAACATGAATTTACCCACATCCATGCTCGTAGCGTGTTCGATGTACAATGCAACTTTCGAAGCTATGGTGAGAGCATATATATATATATATATATATATATATATATATATATATATATATATATATATATATATATATATATATATATATATATATATATATATATATATATATATTTTATTTTACAAGAACGTTTACTCGACGATGTTAAAGCACCAACTTCAGTTAAAACCTTTACTACATACCTAGAACTTTAATAATCACAGACCTACATATTTTAACATTAAATATACTCACTGGAATATTAAATATTTTAACATTAATTACATTTACAATAATATTAAAAATATTTATAAGGGTATATAACACTGATATAGACATTCACAGAAACTTCACGAAGACTCAAGATTAATACTCTGTAAATCTTTACAAATGTGCCAGTCATTTATGTCGTTGTCTATCATGTAGCTATGTGTCTCACCGATGCCATCCGAAAGCACATATGTAAAAAGCTCCCTCTCAGATATCATAGTATGTTTGGCCTCTGGATCGGTAGCATAGATGCTTTCAGCCCATCGTTTTCTAAGAAGATGTATGAATTTCTGCACATCGATAGTGTCTAGGAATCGTTTAATAACAGTTTCAGAATCATCAACCATCATTTTCTTGAATGCGTAGTATTCCTCGTATAACATATAATGAACGACTGTTACATAGTTAGATAACACACTCACTCTCTTCATATGCCTTATCACCCTCCCGCCTACCTCTGGCATACACTTCAGCCGCTGTATTCCTGAGATGAAGAATCCATGTGAAGTACGTTCAAATGCTTCTAAACCACTAGTCCTTTCCCATAGTCTAACTTCCACGCCGATGGTGTTCGCATGTTTAGAGAAGGTTAGAGTAAGCTGTTTTTCCTTTGCTCCTTTGCTCTGGCTGATAACTGTTTTCGAGTAGTTTAAAGCCGCATTAGGGTTAAAGTAATCAGTAAGCCAGGTCTCGATGTGTTTACATATACACAGTAATTCTTCGGGACTCATGTAAACACGTCGTGTGTTGTAATATGATGAATTACTAACACACGTGAAGAATTCAGTTCCATTCGGGTTTC
>JABUQX010014118.1:45000-50000 GCA_015478945.1 Trachelipus rathkii
AGTTTTTAAGTATTGGGCCCAAACTATGAAATTTTTGAATAAACTTTCTGCATTGATGAATCTGTTGTTAATTGCTTGGGACGAAAAAGAATATTTAAAAATTTATTGATGAGTTTATGAAGGAGTAGTTCTGGAAATAAAGTGAATTTTGCAAATTGAGTTAATAATTCGACTTCCCGACGAAAATCTAACCACAATGTTGAGAGTCTGTCGGCTCTAAAAATTCGGCAAGATATGCCAAACAATTTAGTATTCTAAGGAAGAAAGTTAAAAAATTAGTATACCAAGTATAGGTGTGGTAGGTTTCCAATAAATTATCAACATCGGAATATTAGGTTTAGTACAGAGGAAGAGAAAAATAGCTCGTTGACCTTTCTTGACATCAAAGTACATCATAGATTGGGAGGCTTTTCTACTTCCATTTATAGGAAAAATATCACAGCTATATATATATATATATATATATATATATATATATATATAATATATATATATATATATATATATATATATATATATATATATATATATATATATATATATATATATATATAATTTAATAAATTTTAGAATGACTTCTAAGTTTTACATGCGTTAAAAAAATTGATGTCCAGCTTTAACATGATAATTTTCTTCAGTTAAAAAACTTAAGAAAATTACCAAGTTAAAATACAACATTGAATTTCTTAACTCATTTAAGACTTACCAAATCCTTCTCAAATTCAATATATTTAAATTATTTACCAAACGTTTTAATAATAGCAATTTATGCAAGTGTTTTCAATATAAACTACTAAATAATGAATTATCGCATAAATAGAAAAAATTAACTAAGCTTCGACAAAATATATTGAACAATTCTCAACAATTAAACAAACCCTGAGCTATATAGATTTTATCTATATAACCAATACTTCATCTGTACGCTTAGCAAAGTTTATTTATTCCTGCAAAGTATGTCACGAAAAAAAACTTAAAAATCCTATTTTACATTTCATATCAGCCCTTGAAAACCTACAGTAGAAGGTGTAATATTTAGTTTTTCCAAAAAATGTTAACCAGAAATGAAAAGAGACTTATCCCTAGGCTTGAATTTTTTTACCTAACTTTAAGATTGACTCTAAATCTTATTATTTAAATTTTAAGAATTAATACATACACTAAAGTATTTCAAACCTTATAAAGACAATTTTGAAACATTCACAACTAATATTAAAAACATTACCCACAAATATCATTATAAACTCAAACTTTCAAATTTTTTTTTCTTATTTAATAAACGAAACAGACTTAAATATCAACAAAATTAAAACAAGAAAAATCACTAATTTGCTTTGCTCAATCTTGATATAAAATAAGGAAATGTAATAATGAATGCGACATGATTGGGCTAAACATTTAAACTTTATTAAGACATCTCTCCAATTTCCCAACTTGAACCCTTTGAACTAATCCTTAAACCTAGAAGAGACGTTAACCGCTTACTACGTTCTATATTTAACAAAATCACACTTGAAAAAGAAATACTATACTGTCTTCTCAAAATCCTTAAATCTAACCATCCCATCAGTCCTATTCTCAGTGATCAAAAAAAAATAAAAATAACTAATATATTATATAAATATAATTCTTATGATTTTAAATCCACATTAAATTACTTTAACAATTTACACCACTATTACGAGTGCAATTTCAATACTGAATCACTTTATGCCATCTGACGAAGCTATTAATATAATAAGAAAAAAGATTTTCATTATACATAACACATTTGAAACTTAACAAACAAAAATTCAAAAATTTTCTTAACCTTGCTTGTAAAGATATTTATATTTTTTCTATAGCAAATTATATTTTCAAACTAATTCCCTAGCCATGGGATCAATATTAAGCGCAACTTTAGCAAATGCTTATTTAAACCATTACAAAACTATTTAGCTTCCATGTTGCCCGATAAATATCAAACTATCACTTTGCAGATGATATATGGATAACACCTTTCTTTTGTTTAACAATAAAAACAGTGTCCCCAATTTCTTTCTTACATAACCAACTTCCGCATATAAAGATCTCTTCGAACTTAGTCAGAGCTGAGAAAGTGGCATCTTTCCAGAGCCCGATACACATATGGGATGGTATCTTGCCCTGCGTCTTCTAGATTTTCACTTGCTGCACTTATTAGATTGCATCAAGACTTTTTCACCCCTCCCAGAGTTACAATACTTTCCGGGGGAGGCCCTCGCTTACAGATTAGCATCTATGTTGCCCCTCGCTCTTTAGGCAAAGAGGGCTTCTCTTTTCCATCTAGCAGATTTGGTCATCTCGAAGATCTCCAGTGTGATACCTCATGCATTCCTGATCAGTTTCCATTAGCTGCCTGTCAGTTCTGCACACTGAAGCTTCTTCAGCACCGGAAAACAGGACTATTTCTCACGCTGTAACGCTGATGATTTGCCAGTTGAAAATGATCGTTGAGTCTTACAGATGAGCCTCAGTCAGGTTTTGGTACGACTCTCACGGCTAAATCAATGCAGAGGTTTGCTGCATTTAGAGCATTGATTATTCAGGGATGTCAGTTCCCTCCATATCTTCACTCCATCAGGGGTGATTATTTCCATCATAGTGTAGCCATGTTGCATCTACATCTTTCTATGAAACATATCTAAAACCCTGATCAGGGATGGGACCATCTTGCCACGAACACTAGTGGCTGCACCTTCCAGCCATTGAATCTGCGACTGACAATACTCGTGGCGCAGACCATTGGATGCGGGATGGGATCAACAACTCTCATAAACATCGCTGGATCTTTCGATCGGAGTCCAGTAGCATTGATCATTCCTCCTCCCCCTCTCTTTTGGGAGGTGGGCAGTACTCCTCACATCAAGTTTGTTACAGCACTTCTTTGCTAGCTTTGGGTCGTGACTATGGATATACATTAATAGTAGCCATTACGGGTATCTATTGGTGGAAACTCTGCCATGAGTTCTCATTCGCCTGGTCACATTGTTCTTTACAGATGAAAAAGCTACAGTCTTCCATGCTGACAGCACCGGTTGCTTGGAGCAAGCAGCCTGGCCGATTTTCATTATTGGGGATCCGTAGTACTATTCATAAATCCTTCGTGCCATCCCAATGACGTCCGCCTTTCATTTGCAGATGAAATAGAGAGACAGCTGGTTGGAATTTGTGGGAACTACCTTCTCTCCCCACAGTCAAATAGGGCGGAGACCCTTTCGCGTTCTCAATGGTTATGCTGGGCTTACCAATTGTTATAACTTGTCTATGTCACCAGGATATTCTCTCAAAATCAGGATCCTTGCTTAGTTTTTTTTTACTGGACATAAAGAAAGCTCACAAAACGAATTAACTATGGTTGCAATCGTCAGACACTATATTCTAATTGGTCTCTCATCGTCCCATTTTCTGACACAATCTACATGCTTGTAGCACTTGCTTCATTCTTGCCAGCCTACACTGTTGCTATATATTTGGGCCCAAAATTGTGGTCAAGTTAAAGATATGAAGTGATCTATTGAATCAATATCTCCACTCATAGTGTTGCTGGAGGTTTACATGCTAAATCACACATGATGAATGACAGCGGTCATTTCTTCAGAAAACATTTCTGGTAGATTTCATGTCTCTTTTCTCTGGGTTTCTCAATAGATTTCTTCATATGACGATAAATACAATACATCGTCATGTATTGATAATATTGGTTGCTCCATTTCTTCGTTTGATTGTTTTCGGTGGTTCCGCTTGGATAGTATGTGGGGAGTGACATTACCGTAATTTGCAAGGAAATATTCATCTCTTGCACTCTCTACTCACTATGGGTATGATGTGTTTAGCTCGCTGTTTCATTTTACAACAATGTACCATTATTCGGATGAGGGTAGCAATTTCTGCCCATATAAATGCCTTAGCTTCTTTTTCTATTACCGTTCATTAAGGAGGAAGATCCATAAGTTGAACTACCATAAACGTAGACTGCTTAATTCCTGGCGGTGCCGGACGATCGCAGGCAATCGGGAAGAGAGAACTTTTTCTCATATTTAATGAACATTTTAATTGTGAAAGTAAATATATGTTCTTAAGGCAGCGCAGACGATTTTGTTGCATTAACTGGCTGCATGGAGAAGTATTTTGTTTATAGATTAGTTAATGAAGGCTTCTTATTCTTTGGTTTAGAAGCGTTAGCCCGGCCGGTTTTGGGGGGGGGGCCCCAAAATATTTTTTTTCAAAAAACATTGCCACAAACTTTCTCTTTTTCCAACGGCTCTTTTTTTTTTAAAAATATGGAAAACTGAACATTTCTGAATTTTCCCTTTCAAAACTTTTCCGAAAACCAAATCGGTGGACAGAATTGTTTTTGGTTGGCTTTTTTTACTGGGCTTTTTTCCCTATCTACCTCTTAAATGTCGCTCCCCCCTCAAATTAAAAGAGGGTGGGGGGGTTTTTTTTTTAAAAAAAGTTTTTTTGGTAATACAAAGGTAGGGAAAAAAAAAAATTTGAAAAAATTACCATTAAAATCGCTTTTTTTTTACCACCCCTTCTTTTTTGAATTTTCAAGAACAAATCCATTTTTTTTTCCGAAACATGGTTAAGAAAAAATATGGGGTGGGGCTTTTTTGGGGAAACTAGATTTAACCCAACAAAAAAAAAAATTTATCTTTTTAAAGAAAGCCTCAGAGAAAAACAAATACCCATTCCTAAAAAAATTTTTTTAAACCAGCCCTTTGGACTTTCCTGAACACTGTTTTTTTTTTAGTAAATGAAAAATCCTTGAGGGTTTTGAAAGGATAATCTTTTTTTCCTAATCCTTTAATGGGGCGGAATCTGCTAATGTAAAGTTTTCATTTCTAAAAACCGGAAAAAAAAGTCTTCTATTTTTAGTTAAGAATAACAGTGAAATATTTTAACATCACATAAATATGGTAGCTGATCTCTGGTTCCAGTTTAGATTCGGCACCATGCTCGACATAAGATCTCTTTTT
>JABUQX010014118.1:67500-70000 GCA_015478945.1 Trachelipus rathkii
TATATATATATATATATATATATATATATTAATATATATATATATATATTATATATATATATATATATATATATATATATATATATATATATATATATATATATATATATATATATATATATATATATATATATATTGAGGCAAATCCTGGAAAGTTTTGTCATGCTGTAATCATGCAATATTATTGTAATTTAATGATTAATAATTGACCCTCTTTTATAAATTGTAAAACGTTCTTTTTAGAATCTAACATGGGGTGACTTTGGCAAACTTGAGTTAGTCAAGGGAGCCGCGAATCGAAAAAGTTTGAGAACCACTGCCTTATGAAATTAAATCTAAACCTATTGTTGATTTAAAATTTGAGGTAATTTATTTTTTTAATTTTTGGGGGGTTAAATATAGATTTGTAATAAGCCTTTGTTTTTAAATAGCATCTTTAAGAAATACGGAAAAATTTAATATTCTTACAACATTGTAAAATTTCAGAAAAATACCATCATAGAAATAGTTAATTTTCGAAGAATTTTTTTAAAATATAAGAAAACAACTTTCAAATGTCAATCTATTTATTTAGGAAATGTTTCACTTATTCAATTGAAAGATAAATTGTAGAAAACAAGTATATAGAACTTGTAACAATTAAATTCTTTCTCAAATCAACGAAATTTTGTACATGCGCATTGATAGCACTATGTAACACAAAAATTGTTTGTTTGTTTTTATTGAATTTTATATATTTTTTGACGCTGAACACAAGAAATGACCTTCATTTTTTTCACTCATCGATACTTTGAGAGTTATTGCAATATTTAAGTTTTGGCTTTTTTAAAGTTTGGTAATGAGCTTACACTGTAGGTACTTATTATAATTTTTTATTTGAAGGTTTAAATTTTCGAACAGAAACTTAAAAAAGACTTTTTACTTGATAAGATACATTCTAATATCCCCAAAATATAAGTCAATGCTTTAATATGCCAAAAACATCCTTACTTTGCATTTAAAAGTGCTTTGTGGATCGTGATTTTCTTTTGTGAGTCGATTTGGTTTCTCTTATCAAAAACTACATATAATCACCCATTATTGCACTCTCCAAACGTCTCTGGTATCGCCTTTCCATTGTCTGGATATATCCTGGTGAGCTTTCACTATGTTTCTTCCCTTACATCCCCTAAATTCTCTCGAAAAATGTCCAAATACGAGTGTAAATAACGCACCTTTTGACATAAGGAACAATATTTTTATATAATTTTTTTTAAAAACAATCAATGAGCATTTTTATAATCTGATTTTAATTTGGATCTTTGTTCAAAATTTCTAACACATTACGGAATGCACACCAGGCATCATTTTCAATTATGCTCGTCTTTTCCTTCAATTTCAAGGATTTAAGCATGTTTCAATGAGCTTATCATCTTCCAGAAAAAAGGAGATAAGAAAAGGCCTGCTCTGGATATATATAATAATAATAATATTAATAATATATATATATAATATAACATATAATATATATATATATAATAATAATATATATATATATATATATATATATATATATATATATATATAATAATATATGTTTATATATATATACATTATATATAATGTATGTATATAGAAGTATTTATAATAATAATAATAATAGCATATATATATATATATATATATATATATATATATATATATATACTCTTTCTTCTTAATATATGTATATATATAATAATAATAATATATATATATATATACAGTGAAATATTAATAATAATATAATATGAAATATAGCCATAAATATGTATATATAATATATATATCATATATGCTATATATATATATATATATGTATATATATAACCTTCTTATATATATATATATATATATATATATATATATATATATATATATATATATATATATATATATATATATATATATATATATATATATATATATAATAAATATATAATATATATATATATATATATATATATATATATATATATATATATATATATATATATATAAAGCTGCATATATATATATATATATATATATATATATATATATATATATATATATATATATATAAAAGAAGCTGCTGCATATATTTGTAGAAATATACGTTTCTTCATTCATATGTCATGGACTTGTCAAAAAATAATTTTACCTACATAAGGGGTTGAGAAAGTTTAAAGTATAGGGTAGTTTTCATTATGAGGAACTGGGGCTCAAGATGGGGGATATCTCAGGTATGGAAGGGTACGCTGCACCTTACCATATTTTGTAATATCCACCATGCAGAAGTAGCAGTCATCATAGTGTTTCGTTGGCTCTCGCCATATTCTGGGAATAGCCAAAGGCATTGCTTTTCTTGTTCCTCTTACCCATCCTTCTAGGGTTGTTTTACAACTTCCACATATAATGAGGTGCCCAGTGCTTATTTTAGTCACCAATAGGCATACCAAAGTAGAGCCTGTACGCTATCCAATACTTGGTTCCCTTCACA